>BMAC01000034.1:1138461-1186513 GCA_014905375.1 Phtheirospermum japonicum | reverse complement strand
CCGTGTTTCATCGCTAATAAGAGATTCTAACTTTCATTAATAAACCAGTGCCTTTTTTACACCAACGGTGGTTTTAATAACCAGTGTTTTCTTGACACCAATTTTTTTATCGGTGTTTCTATATAAATAGAAAAAATTTTGATAATATTATGTAACTGGCCGGTGGTGTTTTTATTTATACAATGTAATAGTTTTTTTTATTTTAACTATGTTTACATGTTCATATAAATAGAAATCATCCAACTTTCATTAACAATCAGTGTTTTTTAGATCAAAAATCAGTGTTTTTTTTTTTTTTTTTTTTTTTTGTTTTAAATCAAAACGCAACGCGTTGCGCGTTTTAAAACACTATATTTTCTAAAACTTTGAAAATTTACGATTGTTCTGTTTCAGGGTTTATTCCATAAACCTTAAATAATTGTTCAGATGAAATTAACCTTTATTTTTAGAGTTCAGAATCGTAATCCAATTTTTTAAATTCTTCATTTGTCCCCATCATACTCCCCACCAAATTGTAGTGCTTATTTAAATTCTTATCAGATACTGATTTCTTATTTCACAGATTAACTAACTAATTTTGAAGGTGGGGCATATATTTATTTGATTTATTGATATTGTTTACAAGATCAAATGCATGATACATTTGAGATTTTTGGGATTATTTAGTGGGTCTCAAATTGTATTCTAATATGATATTACACATTTGTATATTTTTATCAATTCTAACATACCCTCACCGTTATCTTTTATTAAAATCTTTCAAATATAGTTTTAGAAAAAAGACTATATTCTCCTCTATTTATTTTTGTATTTCATAATAAAATATTTGTCTTTTTTGCAAAACTATTTGGTGTAGTATTAAAAAGATAGTTTATTATGTTAACATTATACAACAGATAAATACACCATTCCATTTGTGTCACCAATTTTTAGAAATGGTGAACATGTTTCAATGTCAAGAGTAAAAGTAGAAAATGAATATAAATATTTTATTGTGACAAAGACGGTAGATATGTAAATAAAGTTAATAATATAATTTATAAAGAAATTTTTCGCTTGGTAAATTAAATAATATGTGTTTAATTATTATTATTTATTTATTCTTAAAATTTATGTAATTTTAATACACTCAATATTGTAATGTGTGTGTGTGTGTATACCCGTGTGTTCACACGGGTATTACGCTAGTCTATTATAATTCAGTTATATGTGATGATATATGTCAGTTATATGTGATGATATATGATAAAAATTTGGAGTTTGGGGTTTGCTTTAAGGTTTAGTTTTTCATTTTTAGGGTTTAATTTTTTATTTTCAAGTTTAGTTTTCCATTTTAGAGTTTAGTTTTCCAGCATAAATCTAACATCATTCCACTTATATGTAATGAAATATATCAGTTACATGTGATGATATATGATATAAATTTAGGGTTAAGGATTTACCTTTCCATTTTTAATGTTTAGTTTTCAATTTTAGAGTTTATTTTTTTCATTTTAGGGTTTTATATTTTAAATTTAGGATTTATTTGTAATGATATATATTATATTTACTAATTAGATGTGATGATATATTAAAGCTATATGCGATGATTAATTAAATTATTGAGTGTACCCTGCAAGGTGCACCCAGGTACACGATACAATGACTCGCAAATATCGGGCTGAGCTCACACTACAAGGGGAACGATCGCTTGCGAACTGTAGAGTCTTTTGGGTTTCGCTTGTTTACATAATTAAATTTGAGGCGGTACATAGAAGGCAGTTTAAGATAGAACCTCAGCCAAATAAAAAAATTTGGCAGTTTTTTCATTTGAACCGCCTCATAATATATGTATGAAAAGAATCGAGAGGAGGTTTATCATGCCGAACCGCCTCCAAAACCTATCTAAGCGGCGGTTATCTTAAAACCGCTCTCTATAAAAAACACCGGGTGGCGGTTTACATTTAAATCGCCACTAGATGCACACTACTAACTACTTCAAGGCATTTTTTTGAGGAATCGCCTCGCAGGTTTGCTTAGACAGAACCGCCCCAAGACTCTCGTTGTAAATTTCTTATGCTCCTAACTGCACTCTACATACCAACCCTACCTAGACGTGTTAATCCGGTTATTAACCGGCGGTTAGGTTAACCGGTTTTGGCCTAACCGTAACCTAACCGGTTGAGAACCGGTTAAGGTTACGGTTAAACCGGTTAATCGAACCGGTGTTTGAACCGGTTAACCGCCGATTTTTTACTTTTTTACTTTTTTTTGTAAATTAAAATTTAAATAAAAATCGAATAATTGAATTTAAATGGATTTAGAATGACACAAATAAAATTTGAATTTATGAACATTATATTAATTTAAAAGAACTTGATTTTAATAAATTTAAAAAGAACTTGAATTTACAAACAACCAAATTAACAAGATGATGGAATTTATTTCAAAATAATACAACAAAATCACATTACAAATTAAATTATAAGACTTTTTTTTTGAAGTAAAAAGTTAAAAAAAAGAATTAAAAAAAGGACTTGAATATAATTCTAATATTAAAAATTAAAATTAAAATTTAACTTATAATATTAGAATTAAATTGCCTACGTATACTCGAAAAGGAATCAAAGTACACGTAGTTCGATTTTTTCTGTTTTTGAAAAAATAAGTTACAAAAAAAAGGATTTGAATTTAATTCTAATATTAGAAATTAAAATTAAATTTTAACTTGTAATATTAGAATTAAATTGCCTACGTATCCTCGAAAAGGAATTAAAGTTCACGTAGTTCTTTTACTTACCTCACTTACCTACTCACCTATTCGTCGTTGTCGTTGCTTCCCGAAGTGGTATCGTAATAGTCGCTCTCTTCGCCTTCATCCAATTGCATTTCTTGTTCTCGTTTTTCGGCCTTCACCCAATCGTTCATCAACATTTGATTTTCAAGATTTTTGGATGTTAAGGTAGACCGACGCTCATCTAACATGTAGCCTCCCGTGCTGAAGGTCTGTTCAACATAAACTGTCGAAACCGGAACGGCAAGGATCTCCTTGGCAATTCTAGAGAGAGTGGGAAAAATACTAGCCATTTTCGACCAAAACTGCACAAGATCGTTAATAACACCATCGGGCTTTTTTGAAAATTGGTTCGTTGCGAGTCGAAGTTGATTTGATTATATAGGTTCTCAACTTCTTCCGCCGTCATCTCATCGGAAACGTAATCTCCGGCGACGGCCAAAGATTCTCGTCGAGATCCTAGATCCTCGACCTCGACCTCGACGAGAAGAGGTTGGAGTGTTGGTATCGACATTATGGGAAGAGCTTGCCATATTGATATTATAATAGATAACTAAGTAAAACACGATTACGAAGGAAGAATAAGAATATTAATGATAATACAAGGGACTTGAAATTAGAAACTTCACTTCTTTAAACTTGAAAATATAAGAGAATAAGAAGAATAGTAGAGATGAAATGGTGTGAGACTTGATGTTGGAGATTGAGGTATTTATAGGTGTCAAAAACTGAAAAAAAAAATAAAAAAAATAAAAGAGCCGTTGTAAACCGGCGGTTAAATCAGTTAACCGGCGGTTAAACCGGTTAACCACGGTTTAACCGCCAACGGCTATTTGTTTTTTAAATTCGAGCCGTTGATCTTCAACGACTAGTTGATCTCAGCCGTTGATTATCAACGGCTATTAACCGCCGGCGATAAATTATTTTTTTTAAAAAAAAAAATCGATTAACCACCGGTTAACCGCGGCGGTTAAAGTTAACGGTTGGATTAACCGTAACCTAACCGTCGGGAACCGGTTGACGCTTACGGTTTTAACCGTGACCGCCGGTCAACGGTTAACCGTAACCGGTCAACGCGGTTACAACCGGCGGTTAACCGCCAACTGCCTAACCGATCAACACGTCTAAGCCCTACCCTCGCTGTTGCCACCACAAACACTAAGAGGATGCTTGGTTGGTGGGTATGGAAGTTAAGGAATGAGAAAGACTATTAAAGTGGTGCTTGATAACTACCACACTATGGATTTGATTGCCTAATTTTTGGTATTGAGTCATACCCCACAAACATGGGTTATCAAACCCATTCCCACGAAATTCACCAAACATCCCCTGACTTGCAAATGGTAACTCATACCCAAATTCACGATATGGAAAGCAACTCATAGATTTTGTATTTTCCGACTCTGCCCATACTTCACCACCGGCAGTAGCTCACGGATCAGCTTCTGAAGAAATTTCCAGAGACCTTAAAACCCTAGTCGATACCAGGCTTTGGACTCTCTCAAGCAATCACAGAACCTATTGTACGTATACACACACACACATACCAATCATATGTGTTTTTTCCAAAAATCTCTCTGTCTATTTGTTAAAAATTATGATCGACTCTTTTATTGGGCAATTTAGCTGCCAAAAAAATGCTAATTTTGTGAAATAATTCTGCAGATTGGGGAGATTGAGTATTCAGAAAATTTCTTTACTGGAGTGTCTGCGGTTTTTTCTAAGAACACGCGCCTCTTTAAGTCCATGAGATTCGACCTCGATTACATATTTATAAGGTATGAAAAAATTCTCTTGTTTTTTTTCTTTCCCTGCAATGTTGGTTGGATGTGTGCAGGTTGTTGAATTGACAATGTTTTAATTTTTTAATCATTTCTTTATTTAATTATTGAAATTCATAAAATTCACATGAGTAAATTTGCATAGATGTACTGTGTAGAATTAGATTATATTTTTCTTCTTTGCTGCAATTTCATTGTTGGTTAACAATTATGATTCTCTTTTTATCATTTATATTTCAATGTTGGCATGAAACTCAATTTCAGTTGAATTTGATGAATGTTTCTTGAACTGTTTTTCGTGATTCTGTTTAATATAATTGTATGTGTTTTGCAATTTGATATGGTTAAAATGGTTAACCAATCCTCATTAATGAACTTGTGTCGAATTTAAAGTGCATAGGATCATCAAACATTATTTCTCAAAATATATAACAAGGAAGGGAAGTATATGATATTTTACAGGAATCGTAACTCGATAGTGGATTGGACTTGACTTTTCTGGTGTTCATATGTCTACATTCTTGATTTCAGTGTTGGTCTCATATCTTTTGTGGGTTTGATTTTTATTTTTGTTATGTGCATTTATTGAAGTGAATACTGTGATGGGTTTATATAAAGGTTTTTCCTATGTCTTGTATTTTTTGCTTGATCTTGCTATTTCCTTGAATAACATGCAAGTACTTACACTACATGAATTAATGTTCTTATTTGAATTGTTCATGGATCATGTCATGTTTTATGTTACAATGCTTTAAACCGGTGCTAATAACTGAATACTTTGGTTGGTCTTGTGTTCTTGACTCCAAAAGAGATTTGTGGTACTTATATGTCTATTTATTGTTTCAAAATTATGTACGTGGATGACTTACTTTAGAAAAAAAAATATATGTAACCTAGTTTATGGCCACATATAAATCTTGGAATGAAACTACCAATTAATGAGTTCATTGTTGAAAATGATGGTGTCTAAGTTTCAGATTATTTACTTAATTCCATTACCGTAACTATTCATTTAATTTATATGAGGTACAAGACATGTTAAAAGTACCACTTATGGTTTTAAGTTTTGCTGTCAAATTTTAGATTACAATGTTACAAATGTATTTGTATTTGGTTGGTAAAAGCTTCAAAGAAAAGATCAGTAAGTAGAACTAATGTTATTATCTACGACAAACATTTGTCTATGAATATCAAATTGATTAATAATAATACATTATTATCAGGAATTCTCTCCTTTGAGTTTGATTGCACACTATTTATGGTTCACTGATATTGACTTTTAGTGCAAATAATTGTTCTACAGACCATATATTGAAGAAGATTTGTCATGTGGAGTTGAAGTACCTTCATCATTAAGACAATAGTCATGTGTTTTATGAGTTAGCCTCCTTTGTCTTCATCTTTCAGTTTGACATTCTTTGTATAGTTTAACTCACTTGAACATATTTCTTGGTTGGTTCTTTCGGTGTTTTCTTTAGAACAAATGGTATTTATTTAATGGCATTTCAGTTTTTAGATTCTTAATCACAAGTCTCAGTTAATGATTATACTTTGCACTTCCTTTTGTACAGGGTCACCTTTACCACTTGAATATAGCAAATGAACTGCTCCCATATAAGGATGTTACATCCAAAGTGATATATGGTGTATGTTCTTTGTTCTTTTTTAAATTTATTCTACCCACCGTTATTCTTTTGTTTCCTGCAAATGTTAATGCGATTACCTTGTTTTGATTGAGCCGTGGTTTAGCATGTATATTGCATTTGTTTTGTTTAAGCAAATACTTGGCATTATTTGGTATGAAATAAGTGATATTTTAGTTGATATTTATAAATCAGTTGTTCTTATCTAAAGATATTATTATGGAATTTTCTTACAGGAACATTAACTCCACCGATGGAAGCTAGACGGATACAAACTAGGAAGCGATTGCTTCTTACATTTTCTCCGATGCATTTATTTGTCTAAACTGGATTTAGTGTGACACAGTTCTTAGATGATGTTAAGTTACATGAGATATTTGAGTTATTCGAACCACAACATTGCCAGTTCTCATCCCTCTATCTGAGAAAACGTTCCAGTGCATGTTGATTTTTATATGCCCACACGTAAGAAAGGGTTACATTATCGACCCATCTTCAACAACGAGCCTCAAAATGATAAAGGAACCGGCTTTGTAAGTATTTTAGGGATCCTAACCTCTTTCTTTAGCATGTATGTTGGTATTTAGCATATTACTTATATGAGTTATTATGCAAATTAATTATGTAGGGCTTTTAAGATTGTTTCATTAGCAGAGGGAAAATAAATTCCTCGATATTTTTAATTTTTTAAGAAATCAAAATTAAAATTAAACAATGAGAATACCAATCAATTAGTGTTTTTTGTGATTCCACGACATAATACAACTAAGATCTTAGAAAGATAACGGGATCACATTAATTATGTTTGTAGTGCAATTTAATCAATCGTTATAAGAGTAGTAATAATTTATCATATTATTAAAATTTCATGATATATTAATTAATAAGGATATAATAGATGATAATTATATATTAATGTCATATTGATTACTTTAATTGTATGCAATGACATTTTATTGATTATTTTAATTTAATCACATTTGAAATATTTAAAAAAAAATAAAAATACTAAGGGATTGATTTTCCCTCTATATTTTTAAACTATAAAAAAACAAATTTAAAATTAAACAATGAGAATCATGAGATTACTGATCAATTAGTATTCTTTTCTGATTCTACATAATTTCCGATTCTACATAATTTATTTTAATAATAATATATAATATAAAATGCGTGTTTATATAATAACAATAACAATTTTTGCAAATTTGTTTCTTATTTTAATTTTATATTGTTTGAATATATTAATAACTTAAAGTATATAATATAATTATCAATACATATAATACGATTTATATAATACGATTGTAATACATTTTTAATAATAATATAATTATTCATAAATATATAATTTATAATTTTAGGTGATAAAAACAAACAAAATTACTTACAAGTATTGCGCGTGGTCTAACGATTAGTCACCACACCTTCACCCTTATTGTATTCGCATTGACAACATGTTGGAGGGATTAAAAATGTCCAAGGGCTGTGTGTTGGGCTGGGGGAGGTTGGGCTTGTGTCCGGCTGGGTTGGGCTTGGGTTATATAATTCTCATTTTTTTTAATTAAAAATAGAAAGAATATGGTTCCCTTGGAAAATCTCATTATTTTTATTTAATTAAAAAATTGAGGGAATATAATTCTCTCAATATTATCGAGGGATTATGTGAACGAGGATGGGGGATTTTTAGAGGAACAATCCATCGGTAATTATTGAGAAATTAGAAATTTCCTTGATACTCCTTAACGAGGGATTTATTGTCTCGATAAATTGAATACCAATGGAATTTTGGTCATTATTGACGGAAAAATCCCTTGGTAATTGAAAATTTCTTTTGTAGTGGTGCATGATGATATGAACTTTCATCATATTGGATTGATAAGACGATTCAAATGTTGTTTTCTTAAATATTATTAAAGTTATAAAGTTGAACCCTAATTAAATAACATTAATAAGTAAATCGAATGTTTTCTTGCAATATTTGCATTTCTTGATTGGAGAGTAAGTGAAGATTCTTACTCTACATTGGAGATCAAAGAAATGTGAGATATTTGGGTAAAATCTTATTGATATTCTCTCAAATATGCAGTACTATTGTACGTGAATTAAAAAATTATGATTTTTTGTGGCATATTATATTAGTTTTATTTGAAATCTTGTCATCGTTGTGTTTGTATTGTTTTGATTGCGATATAATTTGATATATGTGTTGTTGGGTTTGTTTGAGCAAATATTTGGTGTATTTCAGTTTCACGAAATAATAGTGATAATGTTGGTTTTAGTTGTGCATGTTATTTTTATTTAACAATTATAGTGATATATATATTTTGGCTTGTTGGTAAATAATATTACTATAACTATTACTATTATATATTGCAGTAACAGGGTATTAAAATATGTTGTTTGGCTTGTTTGAGCAAATATTTGGTGTATTCAATTTCATGAAATTAATGGTATTGTTAGTGTTAGTTGTGTATATTATTTTGATTTAATTATATAGATATATTGGATTTTTGGTGAATAATATTACTATAACTATACTATTATATATTGCAGTAACAGGGGATTAAAATTAAAAAAAAAAAATTGTAGTGAATTAGAGGCGGTGCTGACTTAGAACCGCCTCCATCATGGCTGACAAATGAGGTTTTTAACTTTAATGACGCCACGGGCTAAAACAATCGAGGCGGTTCTCATATATGAACATCGTCTAGGCGGTTCAAATTTAATACCCGCCTCGAGTGATGAAACATAGGTGGTTCACAAAATCATTGGAGGCGGTTATTAGATTGAGCCGCCACCCAATATTAATAATATGCTAGGATTATCCTATAGAATTCGCAGTGCCTCGATTACAGCGGCGGGTCAAAATCTATTGACTTTTTTGAACCACCTATAATCACATTTCAGTTTTATTCACTGTCTTCTTAATTAATTTTAATAGTATGTATCTATATATATTCACCATCGATCAAAGTAGAATAACATAAAATGACTAATCAAATAATCATATGAAGTGTTTTGCATGTAATTGTGGTGTTTTTCTCATATTTTTAATTAGAGTTTTATGTTGATTTTTGTAGTTTTGAGTCATGTTTATTTAGGTTTTTCGTTTGTATTCTTGTTTTTGTTGTTTTTCGTGTTTCTAGTTAATTTCATATTTAATTGGGTTTAATGGTTCAATTGATTTGAGGATTGGTGAAATTCTTGGGTTTTTATATTCAAAATCCTATTTCTATAGGTAAAGGCATTAAGGGCCAAAGTTCAAGGCAAGGCGTGCCAAAATCGGTGCCAAAGAGAGGCTCCAAAACGCCAAACTCTCTGGAATACTAGCCAAGGCTCACCAGGGCACGCCAAGCAGCACCAGCGCAAGCCAAGGCTCGCCAGGGCACGCCAAACTGCATGCCAAGCAGCACTAGCGCAAGCTAAGGCTCGCCAGGGCACGCCAAACTTCACGCCAAGCAACGCCACTGCAAGCCAAGGTTGACGCCACTGGGTCAAACCCGGGAATATCAAGCCTCTAAGGCTAATTTGGCCCATTTAAACCCAATTAAATGTAATATAAATAGGAGATTTCTTTCATTTTGTTAAAAACACCTCTCATTTTCTCCCAACCCAAGCTTGGGCTTGGGATTAAAAATCCTCTCTAGTTTTTAAAATCTATTTTCTCTCTCTTAGGTTTTAGATCCAATTTCAAGTTTTGATTTAATTTCTTTTCTAGATTTAGATTTACTTTCATGCTTGGTCTTGGGTTTGTAAGCCTAAGAAGAATCCAAATACTCCTTTGGATTGTTACTTTTGATGCAATTTAATTCAAGCTTGCTACTCTTTCCTTTAATTCAAGTAAGTTTCCTTTCAATTTCATGTGTTATACTTTAATTCCATGCATGTTCTTCATTTCCTTGCTTTGTTCTTCATTTTATGCCTTTTGTTTTAGCACCTTGATTTCTTGTTAGATCTTAAGAATTGGATATGGAATTTAGATGAGTGACACATCTAGATCATAGATCAAGTTTTAGATCATCTTGATTTTGAGTTGTTCTTGTGCTTTATTTGCAATTTTATTTTCATACTTTGTTTCATGCTTAATCCTAGATCTACTCTTTGTTGCTTGTTATTTTCTTTAAAATTTTGAACTTTCTTGTTAATTTCTATTGCTCTTTCCATTTATGCTTTCAATTTTTGCTATTTTGCATTATTTGAGTTTTTATGCATAGTTGTACCTTGTGCATGCATGCTTGTTTTTACTTGTTTTCATTAATTGCTTGCATTTTCATGTTAAGGCATCCGATGAGGCATCCTACCCACTTGCTATTTCAATTTCTAGGATAGTTAGCTATTTTAATTGCTTTATTTTCATTTTTCTTTTATTTTCAAAGCTACAAACACCTTGAAACTTACAATTGAATCGATCTCCGATAAAATCGAGTCATGAACCCGATGATTTTAATCATCACCACGAAAAATTACACTTCATGAAGCCAATAAAACATATTCCTGAAATTACATTTCGGCTTATATATATATTTTTTGAAATCACAAAATAAAATTTCTCTAATATGAGAATAAATAGAAATAGTCATATTTTAAGATAGTGAAAAACAATATGAATATACACACGGAATTAAGAAACTGAAGAAAAAAAACTAATATATCTTTATTGGCAAACACTTGTGTGAGGCCAGATTACGGGTCATGACCCGTTACTATAATGTATTAGTTCTTGTACTGTGATGTATTGATTTTTATACTTGAAAGTATTAGTTGTTCATAAATCTCTGACCCGTGCTATAATGAATTGGTTTTTGTTCTGTGATGTATTTGCACTATGATATATTGATATTTTATTATAATGTGTTGATTTTGCACTATAATATATTGATATGAAATTTTGGTCTAACGGATGATCCGTTAGTCCGACCTAACAAGAGTGTTGCCCATCTTCATTTTGATGAGAATCTCATACGACCAGATTTTTCAAAAATTCAAAACGCTGCTTTCTCTTTTTGTTATATAGAAAGTTTCTAATCAACAAGATGATTAGAAAATTGGATCAAACAGATTTCAATTAAACATGGGAGGTTTGGGTTGACTCACAAATTGTGAAGAGAAACTCTAACATGGGAAGTGAAGAATACAGGTCATAATTAAACTCAACATTAGTTAGAAATACTTAATATTGAGAAAAATAAATAGTAACATAAAACATACTCGAAAACAAATCAGGTTGTGTATCATACGAGGTAAGCATTAATGTCATATAATACCTTCCTTTAACTAGGCGTAGTACTTCCTCAGGTGGAAGATATTCCAACCCATTGGTATTGTCTTGCTTTGATCATCTTCCAATACATAAGCTCCCCCTTTCAGCACCTTGGTTACCTTGAATGGAATTGTCCAATTAAGATCCAGTTCCCCAGTAGGATATATTGCATCAGCCCACCTCCAAACTAAGTCATTGACCTGGAATCGCCCTTTCCTCCCCTTTTGATTATATGGTACCTGTATCTTCTATTTGTGCCTCTGCTTATCACTTTCCAGTTTTACCTTCGTGAGCTCCTCATGAGGTCGGGTGGACTTATCTTCTTCCTTCTACTTTTTGATACTCAATACTCCCTCTAGAGCTTCTTTGTTTCATTTTCTTTTTCCTTCACTTATCCCCTTCCGCACATTTATTTGATAACAAGACCGCGTGACATGTTGATCCACTACCACTTCGCCTACCTTGGTCCCAACTAGGTATTTTATACTCATATGATATGTGGACGTGGCCGCCTAAAACTCATTAAAGGCGGGTCGCCCTAATATAATATTATACGTTGAGGTGGTCTTGATCACCAAGAACCTCAACTTCTTTTCTACCTGTAGTTCTTCTATCACCAAGGCAATTGATAGGACTACCTCTCTTTCTATAAAAACTTCTGTTCCGTTGAAGGCGTATATTAGCGCCTATACTAATTTTACCTTCATCTTGAGGTTCATTTGTTCCAAGCACTCTTGATACATAATGTTGACCGATCTTTCATTGTCAACGGACACCCTCCCCACATCGTTTCCATCCACCTTCACGCAAATCACCAAAGCATCATTATGATCGACCTGTAGTCCTTGTCTCTCCATTGAGTCAAAATAAATGTGGTACAGTGAGCAGAGGTTGCATATTCATAGCAGCGACATCAGAAGGTCCAGGTTGTGAATCCTTTACGTGTTGTTTCCTTACATTATTTGAGTCCCCATCTGTTGGTCCCCGTAGATCATATTGATCCACTTCCCTGGGTTATCGATGCCTCATCTGTTTATCTTACCCCCTTTACCCTTCTGCTTGCACCTCCTAGGGAACCCTGGGGGACCTCTTGGGGGAGGTCCCGGGAGTGTTGGCCTCTTTTCTCGAGGCGCTCAGTCTTGATAGATAAATTCTCTCAAGTGTCCTACTTTAATTAGCCTTATATCTCCTCCTTCAAGTGCAAAACCTCTTCTTGGAATGTCCATAGTTGTTGTTAAACCTATAGAAGAACGAGGATTTTGGATTGGTAGGTATCTCCGAATAATCTTCAGGCCACCTAATGGTATTAGGCATCTGTTTTTCAATGATCGCAAAAATCCTAGCTCGTGGCATTGTCAAAGGGGTAAAATAATATGGGTTTTCTCCACAACCCCTTTTATCAACCTTTGCATCCATAACTCTCCTTTCTTCGATGGGCACTGCGAATGACCTTGGTTGTTGTCGTAATTCCCTCCTCGGTTTATGTCTCCTTGTTGGTGGTTTCTCTAGGTATTCAGACTCTCAATCGAAACGCATTCGCCCTTCCTCTTCTGCCTCTTCCATATGAATATACTTAATGCTCCGGTCTAATACCTGCTCATAGGTAAAAGTAGATCGCTTCACCAGCTACCTCGTTAGTGCACTAGCCTTTACCTCGTTTATTACCATGGGCAACTCCAAGCTAGCCCTCGTGAATCCATCTACATAATCCTTCAAAGATTCTCCACTTCGCTACACCACCATGAACAATGACATGAATGTCTTCATTTGAGTCCGGACACTAGCAAAGTGCATCAGAAAAGCTGATTTTAGCACTTAAAAGCCGGCGATCCACCCTGATAACACTTGATGGAACCAATATTGTGTCGGTCCCCACAAAGTGGACATAAAAGCTATGAATGCCAGAACGTCCATTTACTTCCATAATGTCTCATTATTCTCAAAACTCTAAATATGTCAAGTGGGGTCAGACAACCAATCATAGTTGAAGTCAAATCCCTTATAACCTCTAGGTAGTTCTGCTCACAGTATATCTCCATAGAGAATGCATATCCCCTATCTTCTTGATACCTTGTGCCTGCAACCTGTTTTTGCAGGGCTCTCATCGCTTCTTGCATATCTCGCATCGCCCTTGAGGTCGGCGACACATTGTCTTCATCGTAATCTGCCCCGCCCCTTCTTCATTCTAGGTTATCCGTATGGTATGTCTCCTCTGGAGGTCCCCTAGGTATCTTTACCACATCATCCTCGTTTAGATCTTTGTCCGACAATGAGTAGCTCCTATAAGATCGTCCCCTTCTTGCTGTTTGCATCTGCTCTGGGATGGGCATCCATGATTCTTCCATTATCCTTTTCCTTTGAGTTGGCGTGACTTGTTCTGGCACATACTCCTCATCCCTACCACGTTTTGATGTTGTCTCTCCTTCCTCTTCGTCACTGATGTACCCTTGTTCCATAATCTTTTCCAGGTTGTCCAATGGTATTGCATTGATCAAACCTTTCTTAATAATGCAGGAGTATTAATTTGGCAATTCCTTCCACTCCTTAATAACCAAATTAACTCTTCTCCGCTGCACCTCACTTGGGGGATTACTTGCCCCTTCAGCCCCTATGCTCTTCTCGCCTCCCGTCTCCTTCTATGGTATTTTCTCGGCCACCTGCTCCTCCGTGTCCTTTAGTGGTATTGGTCCACCTAAAGGGGGCATCACATTCCCCAAATATTTGTCCTGCCCTGGCTCTGTGACACAAATAATTTAAAACCAACTTCAAACAATATGTAATATCTTTTAGACAAATGACCAAAATGTGTAAAACTAAATCTCATGCAACTCCCTTGTTAACATATATCTTCACTCAACATAATCATAATAATTACCTCACCATCTTTATATATTGCATGAAGAATATATTTAAAGTGATTATATGGTGTCAATTTGTGATTTGTGATGACATCAACATATAAAAGAAAATTATAATTTAAAAAATTAATAAACCTAGGTTTTCGTAAGGTAAAAATATCAATAAATAACTACAAAAATAGGTCAAATGTTCAGTGCATAATGCATATAAACATTGCAAACACTCAAACACACACACACACAAAAAAAATACAAAACTACAAACATAAAAAGCATAAAAATCAAAATAAATAAAGAAAATAGGAAACAACTTATTTCGCCTCTCAATATATTGCGATTTTTACTCTTTCCTTCCTAAAATATCATATATTTTTTTTAAATACCTCTTGAAATACACGAATTTGGCAAATTGCCTCCTACTGTCAATTTTCTAGTAAAAAAGTGGTCAAAAAAACTATGTGCACGACAAAAAAGTTAGTTTTGGGGTTAGGGTTATCAACGTCGGTTTGGCCTGAATATTTGAGTGGTGACTTAAAAGAATGAGAGGAATCCAACAGAACTAACATTGATTAAAATGGAGCAATGAAAGTTAGTGAATAAATATACGGCAAAGTAATTAGGGTTATGGTTTCAAATGAGTTATCGATGGCGGATGAGGCTGAAGTTTTGGGTGGTGACTTGGAAAAAATGAGAAGAATACAATGGAGTTAACGGCAGATGGAATGAAGCATCGAAAATAGTATTTCCCTCGGTGTTTTTCAAGGAGAAATAAAATACCCTCCGTATATCGAGGGCATTTTGTTACCCTCGATAACCCTATTTTAATTTTTAAAAAATGATATATATATATATATATATATATATATACACCGATCAATTAGAATCTCTCGTGATTCTAAAACAACGAAACCAACCTCGTCATATCTTTTCAAAAATAACGTTGCTTCATTAATTATGTTTGTAATGAAATAAGTCGGTCGATTGTATCATGGATAATGTTGATCATATTACACGACAAGTGTCAATAAATACATGTTCGATGATAAGTACATAGTAAACTCATGTTAACTAAATTATAAGTGTGTAAAATAACATTATATATTTTATTTTAATGAAATTATATTTTTTTTTAATTTTAAGGGGCCGGGGGAACCATTTGCCCTCGGTATTTGCCGAGAGGAAATAGTTGCTCTCGGTAAAGTATGGCATCGTTAATGCACTAGGTATTTACCTTTTTTTGCAGTGAAAACTAACTTTTTCGCCGCGCACACAACTTTTTTAGACATTATTTTACCGAAAAACTAACAGTGTGTGTCAATTTGTCAAATTCGTGTATTTAAGGAGGTATTTAAAAAATATTATATTTTAGGAGGTAAAATAATCTCAATAAATATGGAGGCAAAATAAAACTTTCCCTAAAAAAAACAAACTTGTGATCTATGATGCACGGACACTCTATTTTTGACCTCGTTGGCGAGTCGGACACCCCGTGGACACGACACACGCCTGACATGCCTCCGACACGTGTCGAACGCGTGCCCTATTTTTTTTCTTTTTTTTTGAATTCTTGACAGGGGACACGACTCGAACACGGCGAGACATGTGGGGACACGTTCCCAACATGTTTTTTCAATTATTTTCAAATTTCTTTTATTATTTTTTCATTTTTTTAATTGTTAACAACTTTTATTTTACTTGGGGTTCCATCAGTTATTGTGAATAGAGCTGGCAATGGGCCGGGCCGGGCCAGCCCAGCCCGAGCCCATCGGGCCAACATCGAAAATCGGGCCGGGCCGGGCCGAAATTCCATCGGGCCGTGATTTCGTTGGCCCAAGCCCGGCCCACCATAGGATTTTTAGTGTATTTATGCGGGCCAAGTCAGGTCGGGCCGGGCCAGCCCGCCAAATCGGGCCTGTTGGGCCGGGCCAAAAATGGCCCGATTTTTTTGGGCCTGGTATTCCAAGGCCCAAGCCCGCCTAAAATCGGCCCGGGCCGGAAATTGCCGGCTCTAATTGTGAATGAGTTTGTAATTATTTTAGATAATTAATTAAAAGTAAAAAATTATTACTTCCTCCGTCCTAAAATGATGGTCCTGCGGTTGGTTTCACACAAATTAAGAAATGAGTAGTTTTTATATAGTTACATCATTAATTTAGTTAGTATTTTCCAATTATACCCTTCTTGAATTTATTAATATCAATTAATAATTATAAAAATCAGTGTTGGAATTAGTATATTTGTTATTGGAATAGTAAGATTTTGCATTGTAATCATTAATTCTCAACTTACAAGGTAGAAAACTAGTATTTCAAGAATATTAATTAAATGTATGTGTGAAAATAAAAAATTAATGATATGTTAAATATGGTAACTAGACTATATTTGTGGGACGGAGGGAGTACAATTTAATATATATAGAAAATAAATATATTAAAAAAATTTATATTATAAACTTATTTGAGCCGTGTCGTATCCTATATTTTTATAAATAAGCATATCACTGTGTCCGTGTCATGTTGTGTCCCGAGTTCGAGTCTGTGTCGATGCAACTTAGCTTGTTAAAGATTAGAGGAGGTAGTTATGGTGTCTCCAATCTCTAATGAACATCGTTGCGAGCTTATAAAACTTTTGTACTTCGGTGAGTGTAAGTATTTGTTAATTTTCTTTGATTTAGGATTTTATTTTCTTTCGGTGAGTGTTCTTCAATTTGTGTTTGATCCGATTTTGGATATATGTATTCTTTTAAGTGTTTTTTTCCCACGTTAATGAGTTGTCCACATTAGAGAGATGTGTTCATGAATCGAGTGCCCAGATCATTAGTAGTTTTTTAATCCAAACCGCTAAAATCAATTCATAGAAAATTCGAAACGCGAACAGATCCACAAATAGCAGGTACCCTACACTGATTATCCGCAAAATCAATTCGCATTGACCGGGTACCCAACCCGATCCATATTAATTAGCATATATTACTAAAATAAAAATAGAACATAAAAAATTATAAAATATTGCCAATAATATACACTACAAAAAATAACAATTTATCGACGAAAATTAAAAATCATCGATGTTTTTAATTTTATTTTTTCAAATATGGCCGACAAAATTATTCCGTGGATATTTAATTTAATATTAAACAAATCTCAACTGAACCTAGCCTGACCCACTGCCCAACCCAGACATAATTGCAAATTAATACCCCCACCAAATGTCACATGGGGGGTTCGAACCGACCCCTCTAGGCAAAGAGAATGTCGTTTCCTCACTGATCTGAGCGAGCTAGATATGATTTTTTTTGTTTATTTTTATATATTTAGATATATGAGTTAAAGTTATAAATAATTATATTAATTATATATTATAATTTACAAGTGTATTGAGATTAAATTATATGTATTGAAATTCATATTATATATATTAAATTAAAGTAACAATATATTTAGACAATAACAAATAAAAAATGTGAAACAATTTACAAATATTGTTAGTGTTACCGAAAAGAGGCCAACACTCCCGGGACCTCCCCCAAGTATTACACGAGATTTATAAAAAACTAAATATAAAAGATATTTTTAAAAATTAAAAAGTTTTAAATTTAAAATAAAAAAATTGAAAGAATGTGTTCTCAACCCGTGCCATGTTCAATTTATTAATTATTATTAACTAATTTATATTTTAATGTTTATATTAAATTAGTTAATAATTATATTTACATACTTATAAAAGTTCAAAAGATATCACGTTTCAACCCGTCTCTAATCTATATTAATTAATTATCATTAACTCATTTTATATTTTTAAATTTAGATTAATTTTGTTAAAAAATTATAGTTATATACTTTTAAAAATTCAAAAGGTGTCATACTCTAAAACCTTCTCGCATTGTGTAATTGTCTAATAAATATTAACTAATTATTATATAATTCTTTTTATATATTTAGATTGAATTCATTACTAATATTTAGTTACATACTACAATTATTAAAAGTATTATAATTTACTTATACATAATATTTAAAATTTAAAAAATAAATTATTCAACTTTTATTATAAATACAATTTATTTAATTATTTTTATATTTTATAATTAAACTTATTTCATATGTAACTTATCTTTTAATTAGAATAATTAATTTATACTAAGTATATATGACTTATTTATATTTTTATATTAGGAGTATAAAAAAATTATTCAATTAGATAAAATATAGTAAAAGAAAACTATTGATTGAGGCTAAATATAATAAAAATAAAATATTAAATTAGAGAATATATAATAAAAGGAAAATATTAAATTAAGTATATATTAGGCTCGTATGACACATAATTAATCGAAGCACCAAGAATTTTTATTATCCAAGCGAAGCAGACACATAGATTGAGAGAATTTGACATTAATATATACTTGTTTAACACATGTGTATTACACGGGACTTATCAAATGATAAATATAAAAAGTATTTGTGATAATTATAGAATTTTAAATTTAAAATAAAAACTTAAAATAATGTATTCTCAACCCGTGTCTTATACATGTCTAATCTATTTATTAATTATTAATTATATTTGATACTTAAATTAAATTCATTAATAATCTAAGTTACATACTTACAAAAATTCAAAAAGTTTTACATTCTAAACCCGTGTCTAATATCTATTTTATTAATTATTATTATTAAACTATTTTATATATTAATATTTAGAATAAATTCATTAATAATTATTAGTTACATACTTTAAAATATTCAAAATATGCCATACTCTCAATCCATGTCGCATTGTACTGGTGTCTAATCAATGTTTCATTATTAGTATATAATTTAATACTTTTATGTTTAGATTGAATACATTACTAATATTTAGTTACATACGTAAATTATTGTAAATATATCATATTTTACCTATATAGAATATTTGAAAATCCAAAAATAAAATTACTTTAAATTCTATTACCAACAAAACTTATTTAATTATTTTATAATAAAAAGATTTCTAATTAAAATCATTTCATATTTTTTTATCTTTTAATTGAATAACTAATTTAGATCTTATCTACTAATTATATATGACTTGTTTATATTTTTATACTAGGAGAATCAAATGAAAGTATTGAATAAAGCAAAATATAGTAAAAGAATTAAATTAGGTAAGATACAATAAAAAAATTAAATTAGGTAAATATTAGTCTCGGATGACACATAAGCAAACGAAGCACCAGAATTTTTTATTTGTTAAACGAAGCATACGAAACAAACACATATGTTAGGAGGATTTTACATTAATATATAGGGGTGATATATATTATATTAGTTAAAAATATAAATTATAATATAATATATATTATTATTATTTAAAAATGTGTTTTAATTATATTATATGTATTAGATATTATATTATATGTTAAAAGAAATTACTATATATTATTTGGAAACACCAATTGATTGTATAACTAGTTAGGAGTTTCAAGTCCCTCGGCAAATTACATAGGAATATTTAATCCCTAGGTAAGTGTAGCATCAATTAAAAAAATTATATTAAAATTACTGAAAGAATACAATTCTACGGTAATACCGATAAATTTGAAAGTGTTCACTTGGTAATTTTAGTATAAAAAAATATTTTTATTTTTTTTAATCCTAAAATTACCTAGGAATTTCATATCACTTGGTAAAGTACATATGGAATAAAAATCCCTATTTGATTTAGCATCATTTTCTTTAAAAAAAATTATGTTAAAATTATTGAGAGGATAAAAATTTCACACTAATTGCCAGAGCATTTGTATTCCCTTTTTCATGCTAAATATATCAAGGGATATGAATTATCTCGGCATTTTTCGTCAGTAGTGATTNTTATAAATATATTATAATTTTAAACTTAAATTATATCCCCAAATTTTATTTCCCAACAATAAAAAACAGAATACAAATTTAGGATGAATAAGAGTAAGTAATTATGTAAGGGTATTAGTGTTCTAATATGTAAAATTATGAAATAATCCCAACAACGAATCTGATCAAAGTATTCATCCACTACATTTGGTACTCGAACCGATATCTATATCTATATATATTAAAGCAGAGATTTGGATAGAGAAAAAAATATGAATGGAATGCCACATAAATGTCACGTAGGATTATTTTCTTTTTTTTTAGTTATGTAGGAATTTTATTAACATAATTATGATAGATACCTTATTTAATATTATTATGATTTGATTTCTTTTTTTAATTAAAAAGTCACCTTGGATTAGTTTCCTGTTTTAATTATGTAGAAATCTTCTTAACATAATTAGAATAGATACTCTAATTAATATTAAAATAATAAAAATAAATATTATATATATATATACTTATATATAATATATATATAATCACTTATATGTTATTTTGATTTTTATAGAATACATAGACAAGTTAATTCCAATATTAACAGTTAAATTTAGAATTTTAATTTCTAATATTAGAATTAAAATGAAGTCCTTTTTTTAATTTTTTTTATCTCTTTAGTTAAAAAAAAAATATAAGTTCTTCAAATTTTACTTAAGTTGATTATTTATCTTTTATCTCCTTTTTTATTTTTTTAAAATTAAAATACTTCTAAAAAAATAAAAAAATCAACGGTTTCGAACCAAACCGGAAACCGGTCAAATCGGAACCGGAACGGGTTCGATTTCAGTTAGGTGGTGGCCCGTTTTTTCGTTTTAACATGTTTGACAACATTTTTCAAGTATACCCTTCTTTTTAACACTAATAACTCATTGATTATTGATAACAAGTAAACAAGTATGGAAAGTGTGCTATAATTTAGTACATAAAGAAAAGGAAAATGTAATATATTTTTGGAATAGAGGGAGTACTGTACAGTAGTATATGATATATTTTATATAGTGTATCTATTTTTCACTATGTGATGTATCTAATAGTTTAAATCTTAAGCTGGAATAACATACTCATCTGGATTCTGGAACTCACAATAACATTTAGTTTCCCAGTAGTCACACACAAGAGCGCTGGGTTATCCTGGCCGAATAATAAACTAATGAAAAAATATATATGCAAAATTTACATGGTTGATGCTTTTATACATGGTCAATGTCAAAAAATAAGCTGAGTGGACATATAATTTTCCATCAATTATCAGTTAGCATCACAGAGGCCAGTGGCCGGATCACAAAAGCCGTCCCGATCAAGGAGTTTCTGAGGAGGGGCACTTAGCAGTGGGGAAGATGGGGAACCATATGCATTTCGTCGGCTATTTCCACAGCCCAGGCTTTTTCTTGTGCTTACTCCTGTTATTGGATTCGTCCCACTTGCATATTTACAAAGAGCCTGCACGCGTAACATAGAATTATCTCATCTTGTGAGCTAGAGAAGCGAGACGTATTTAGTGTTGTTCGCAAACACACACACAAACAATATTATGTACTATAATAAAGACTCAATTTTCAGTAAACCCAATTCCGAGACGAAAAACTCATCTAAAAGGAAACCTGTTTCTGAGCAAGGTCTATAACAGCATCACTAAAATCAGCACCGTCAATTATAGCACCCCCAAGATCACTCCGGGTCAGGACTGATCGAACTAGCACAGCATTTGTCAGATTAGCTTCATTTAGAACCTGAAACAAAAACCAAGCAAAATTAAGTCGTCGTGTTTTGTAATTATCTTATATCGGAAAAGGTGGTGGCAAATAAATTTATGTCTAGGACTAAAAGGCTACATGAATATATTGGCTTACCATACGATCCATTAGAGTGTCACTCAAGTCCGCACCTGTGAAACAGCACATTTTGACAAATCATCGTGTCATAAAGAAAAAGATAATTCTCAAGTATTTAAACTAATGAGTACGAGCTATTTGAGTAAGGCATGAAATTACCTGTGAAGTTGGCTTTGTAAGCAACTGCTTTCTCAAGATATGCGCCATTGAAAGTCGAACCACTGAAATCTGATTCCCTCATATCAGCCGATGTGAAATTGGCTCTTCTGTATCAGCCATTTCAAGGTAATATGAAAACAAGTTTTCATAAGGGAAGTTATTTTTTTAATTTAAAAAAACATGTGTCAATATGGCATAATCATCATTCAAATGGTCCATATTTGTTTCAGCTTTAACTTGACACACCATGAGTTTTTGAAAATGCAATTTTTCTCAACAAATGACTTAAAAGTGATTGCTAAGAGCTTGTTCAACCTCATTGGATGTTTCCCCTATACTATTTTCTCATTTCCAAAAAAAAAAAAAAAACTCATTCTGAGTGTGCATAGTTACTAGATATATCATAAAAGTTGCAATAATTCATTAGGGAACGGATAGTGGTCAAGTGGTTAAAGCTGCAATTGAGTACCATTTTGGTTTGAGAATTTTTGGTTTTTTTCTTTTCCCAAAAATTACACTATTCAACTAATCTCAATTTTTTTTCTCTCATCGATCACTTCAACTCATTCCCAAATAAAAAATTATCCCATCACTAATCATTGATACAAATTGTTCTATATATTTCATTATTTTCCTACTCACATAACTCTCACTACCAATTATTATGTTACTATTTTTATATTAAATTAATTTTAATCATTACAAACACACACACACACAAAAGGAAAAAAAAAAAAGTTTGCATAATTCATTAAAGCATTCAATATCCAGCAATTACATTGTGTTAGGACAGTTCATCATAAAAGACATGAAAATTACCTGAAATTTTCATTCAGATGTACTGCTTTCCTGAAAAGCAGCAAACACAAAAACAGTTTAACAAACAATATGAAAATCTAGAAATTTGCTAATAACACAGGAATATAATGATTAATAAAACCGACTTGAGGTCTGCAGAACCAAATTGAGCAGCTGACCCAATCCCGAATTCGCCTCGTGTTTCGGCTTCAAATTTGTTCAACTCAGCCATGGCAGATATGTTGACAGAGCTAAAAGCAATCACAGCAGCCAATGAAGTCGAAACAAGCTTTCTCCACTTCTTTGGTTCTGCATTTATATTCCAGCAAGTACAAAAATGAATAATTTATTTTTTTAATCTTATTGAGAATGAAAAATCGAATAATTTTTCAGGGTATGATATAAAAGTTCACCCGTGTCATTTTTGCTGTTTGGAGTTTCCAATTGGCAAGTAAGGGAAAAGGGCTTTGAAGGGATACAGAGGGAATTGAAAGTTTTTTCAGGGAGAGATGAGGAAGAAATGCCATTAATGGATTTCAAGGGTATTAAGGAGATTGAAGTCATAGCCATTTTTCAAGAAAGGGTTTACTGATGGTTGAAGATGAAGGCCAAAAGGGGGGAAGAAAGTTGGATCATTGGATATGGTTTTGTTGTCTATCTGAGTTCACAGCCACATCCGTAGGAATAAGATGATTGGTTGGCAGGCATGTACAAAGTTTTGGTTTGTATTTTGCTTTTGCTACTTGTTACTCTAATTAAATTGCACGGGTGCAATCATGTATAATTGAATGTTTTTAATATTTATTTCTTGCATATTCATGATGTATATGTTAAATACATACTAATATAAATTCATAAATTTATAATTTTTTTCTATAATATTGTATTCATTGAGTTCATATTTATCACTCATTTGTAGTTATTCAATGTTCTGTATGCAGTAGAGTTCATCATATATCAATTCATTAATTGACATGACATAAGTTTTATTCCTTTTGTTTCATTTTCTACCGCAATTTAAAAAATATTTATTCTGTTTTATATGTCGTATTTATTTTCGAAACAAAATTATTGTTACTTTTTTACTTTCTTAATAAGAATTAAAGGTTAGTTTACTATTTTAACTCATACATTTATTATTTCACACTTTTAATTATTTTAAACAGAATTATATTATGATCATTTGATAACTATAATTATAACACCAATCATTTTTCTTAAACTCTGGATAAGTTTAGACTGAGGTATGTTGGAATTCTGAATCTTTGTATTCAAAATCTTGAGTATTCAGAATTTTGTGAACAATAAGAATCTTTATTTATTGTAGAATTTAGAATCCACCTTTTACTTTAGATATCAAATTATGTTTGAAAAGTGGATGAAAATGTATTTTTGTATTGTATTTGATGTCAAAATCATATTTGAAAAGTGTGAATAATTTATTTTTATATTATATTTAGTAATATATAATTATTTAATGTAATGATGATGGAATAAAAGAGATGAGTGTGGGGTTATGTATAAAAAGTTATTGGTTGAGTATTAAGAATTTGAATCTTAAAACAAACAAAAATTGAGATTCAAAATCTCAATTCAGGTATTGAGAGTTTAAAAACTAACATAGCCTTACCTTTTTCCCCCCAATTCACGAACCATATTATTTTATGTTCGTTTTCAAGCGAATTATATTGCAATTAGTTTCTATTTTAAGTTATTAAAATAATATTCTGAATCCTAAGAATTAACTTTTGAAATAATAAAAGTTTGAAGCTATTAATATGAGTTAACAACTTAAACCTTCTAGTAAAGTTGCAGCGGAAACTTTAACTGAATACTTTGCAGCAAAAAGTTTAAACTTAAATCAAATACAATTTGAGAATATGGTTTTTAAAGCATTTCAAAGTAGACAGCTAAGATATTAATTTTGGGTTTTAAATATTATTTGAGTTATTATTTTCGTATAAAGGATTTAGGAGTGTTAAAGTATTTTTTTGGGTATTTAAGTTGCTCATAGTAGTGATGGTATATTTCTTTCAATGATAATATACTTGGACATTTTGGCTGAAGTTGGGATGTTGGGTTGTAAGCCTTGACACACCTATAAATGGTGTCTATTCGCTCAACTGGAACAATACCCTCGCCTTGTAGGTCGTCTTGTTTTCATGTTCGTTAACCGTCCTGAGTTGAGCTATTCGATGCATACTCTTGTATAGTTCTTGAGTGCTCCACAAGTTCCCCATTAGGATGCCACTCTCCGTGTTTTGCGGTACTTGAAGGGCAATCTCGATCAAGGTATTTATCACGCTCTATGAAGGGTTTGTCATTATCGGTTTTTTGTGATAGTGATTGGGCGACGCATCCTATGACTCGCCGTTCATTGTTTGGTTACATCGTGTTTTTTGTTGCTCTCCTGTTTCTTAGAAAACTAAGAAACAATCTACAGTGGGTCGTTCATCTGTTGAGGCTGAGTATCGTGCCTTGACAGTTTCTACTTGTGAACTAAAGTGCTTGAAATCTTTGTTATCCTCTCATGGTATTTTGCATCCCAAACCGATGACGTTGTTTTGAGATAGTTAGTCTGCGCGTCATATTGCTAAGAACACCGTGTTTCATGATCGCACTAAGCATATTTAGGTCGATTGTAATTTTGTTCATGGTACTTTTCAGTAACCTTTTGTAATGTTTTTGTATATTTTGTAAATTGTCTGTAATATTTTTATATAATTTCTGGGTAAATGATAGCTTGAAGATGTATAGATGCTTGAGGGAAAAGTAATGAGGAGGGAGAAGGACGAAGAGAGAGAGGGATAATGACAAAATAAGCTGTAACTGATTGATCATTCCAGTACTTGTTTCCCCTATTTAATCCCCATGTGTCATGTGGACCACTTAATTTAAACTACTAAATTGCTCTTCAACAATGGGCTTCAAACTTAGCTTTAAACAATAATAATAAAAATGCTCTTGTGCCCATAACAACATTTCTGAGCCCAGTTCTCTTTTAGTTTTAATTTCTTTTTAATTCCTGGCCCAGCATCTCCTCTTTCTCCCGACCCGACTCGGCATCCTTTTCAATTAGAGTTAATGGCCCGACTTTTCCAAATTCCTCCCTTTCCAAATCGATTTGCCTGCAATTAGGGTTCGTTTCTCCCCCTTTTTCCTCAATCCCTTCCTGTACCTTTAATCCCATGACAATACTCCCCTGATCGAAAGATCCTTGACCCCAAGGATCAAAATTAGGAAAATTTTTCCGAATGAACTTTAAATCCTCCTAAGTTGCTTCATGGGGTGCCGAATTTGTCCACTGGATTAAAACCTGGGGTGTTGGAAATCCGCGTCGATCTATGGTCCTCGCGTTCAGAACTGCAATAGGCGCGATGGTGAATTCGCCCTCTGGTGTGGTCAGCGGTAGATCAATGGTGGCGGTATGATTGGAGCCCAGCTTTGGTTTGAGGAGGGAGACATGAAACACCGGGTGAATGCGCGAACCCTCCGGAAAATCCAAACGGTATGCTACCTTTCCAACCTTCTCTAAAATTGAATAGGGACCATAGTATTTAGAGGACAATTTAAGTTTTTTCCTGAGGGAGATCGAATTTTGTCTAAATGGTTTTAATTTCAAAAAAACTTGGTCCCCAACCTCAAAATTGCGTTCTTGTCTGTTTTTATCTGCCTGTACCTTCATTCTCTGTTGAGCGTGCAACAAATTTTCCCTAATAACCCTCTTTGCTTCCTCTCTCTCAAGAACAACTTGTCTGGCATCATCATTCTGAGTCCCTAGATACTACCCCACTGTAGCAAGTGGTGAGGCATAGCCATACAAAGCTCAAATGGTGTGGTCTTCAGACTGCAATGATAGTTATTGTTATACCAAAATTCAGCCAATGAAAGCCATCTCACCCATCCTTTAGGGTTTTGGTGCACCATGCACCTTAGATAATTCTCTAGGCATTGGTTGACCCTCTCTGTCTGACCATCTGTTTGGGGGTGATAAGCTGTAGACAAGTTCAGTTGCACCCCCATCAGTCTGAATAACTCCTTCCAGAAAAGACTGGTGAAAACCTTGTCCCTATCAGAGACAATATGTATAGGTAACCCATGTAATTTATAGATAGTGTCCAGAAAATGAGTGGCTACAGTTAGAGCTGTGTAGGGGTGTGATAAAGCTGAAAAATGAGAGTACTTAGTTAACCTATCAACCACTACCAAAATAACACTCTTTCCATGTGATTTAGGTAGTCCTTCAATGAAATCCATGGAGATGTGGCTCCAAGCCTGTTCTGGGATAGCCAGTGGTTGCAATAGCCCTGGGTAGGCCCCAGTGTCATGTTTGTTCCTTTGACAGACCTCACACTCCTTCACCCATTGCATCACATCTGCCTTTATCTTAGGCCAACAGAAATTTTTCTTGATCCTCATATATGTGCCTTGTATGCCTGAGTGACCCCCATATGATGAATTGTGCATGGCTGTTAGTATCATACCCTTCAATTTTCCTCCTTTGCCAATACATAACCTACCCTTGTACATGATAAGATCCCCAGTAACAGAATAGTCAGGATAGGCAGTAGGATCAATAGTGTTGGCTGATAAAATGTCTTGAAATGTGTCATCATTGGTGTATCTCTGAGCTATCTCTCTCATCCAATTAGGAATAATGGTAGTGATGGCTAAACAACTTAACCCCTCTGATTCTCTTCTGGACAAAGCATCAGCAGCTCTGTTTTCTTGTCCCTTCTTGTACTGGATCTCATAATCTAATCCCAACAGTTTGGTTATCCATTTTTGTTGTATAGGGGTCATCACCTTCTGATCCAACAGGTATTTAAGAGCTTGTTGGTCAGTTCTGATCACAAACCTGTGCCCTTGCAAATAATGCTTCCACCTTTGAACTGCCATGAGTACTGCTAGGAATTCTCTCTCATAAACTGATAAAGCTTGATTTCTAATGCATAACATTTTGCTCATGAAAGCTAAGGGCCTCCCTTCCTGCATCAATACTGCTCCTACCCCTTTGCCACTAGCATCAATTTCTAGCACAAATGGCTTAGAAAAGTCTGGTAGTGCTAGAACTGGTGTTGTAACCATTGCTTGTTTAAGTGACTCAAATGGCAATTGAGATCCACTGTCCCAACAGAACTTTCCTTTCTTCAGGAGATTAGTTAGTGGCCTGCAGATAACTCCATACCCCTTAATGAATTTCCTGTAATACCCAGTTAATCCCAGAAATCCCCTCAGTTGCTTTGTGTTGGTAGGAGTTGGCCAGTTGGTAATACTAGTGATCTTATTGGGATCAGTAGATACCCCAGAATGGGAAATAATATGCCCCAAATATTCAACCTCTACTTTCCCAAAACTGCATTTGCTACTCTTGGCATACAGTTTGTTGTCTCTCAGTAATAACAAAACCTCTTCCAGATGTATCAGATGATCTTCCCATGTTTTACTATATACTAATATATCATCAAAGAAGACTAAGGACACTTTTCCTCAGTTGCTTCCTAAATACCTGATTCATTAGGGACTGAAAAGTAGCAGGAGCATTACATAGGCCAAAGGGCATAACTAAAAATTCATAATGGCCATTGTGAGTGCTAAAGGCAGTCAGGTACCTATGCTCAGGCTTCATGAGTATTTGGAAGTAGCCACTCCTCAGGTCAATCTTAGAAAAATACCTTGTGCCATGGAGTTCATCTAGTAGCTCATCAATAACAGGAATAGGGTAGTCATGCTTCACATTTAACCCATTCAAATACCTGTAATCCACACATAATCTCCAAGTAGCATCCTTCTTCCTTACCAAAATCACAGGTGAAGCAAAGGGGCTTTTGCTGTCTTGTATGATCCCATCTTCTAGCATACCCTTGACCAGTTTCTCAATCTCTTCCTTGTGGCTGTGTGTAGTTCTGTAAGGGTATTGATGTTTAGGGACACTGTCAGGTTTTAATATGATCTGATGCTCAATTCCCCTAATTGGTGGTAAGCCTGTGGGTTCTTGGAAAACATCCTGATATCTGTTAAGTAGAGCTGTTAATTCAGGATTAGGGTCTTGATCTTGCTTACTCATGGTCACCCAGTAGAGTTCTTCAATCTGAGCACACCTGTCTTCATGTATCATCTTGTAGAGAGAGTGTCCTGAGATCACTTTACATTCTGCAGTTGAATTGATAGCTTGAATCCTAACYCTCTTCCCCTCATGACTGACAGTGACAGTCATCTTGTTGTAATCAAGCTCTATGGGGGTGCATGATTTCAACCAATCTCCTCCAAGGATTAAATCATACCCTTCACTCTTCAGCAATCTTAGTGGATACTGGAAGGATTTTCCTTGCATTTCCCATTCAAACCCCTCCACTCCTTGTGTACTTATCATCTTCTGACCATTAGCTACCCTTACAAGAATTGGCTTAATGGAGTTTAGTTTGCATCCTAACTTCCTTGTTGTATTTTCTTGGATGAAACTTAAGGTGCTACATGAGTCAATCAGAATGTGCAGTTTCTGCTCCCTTACTTGACCAAACACTCTCATAGTTGTGATTCCATCCTCCCCTGTAATGGCATTAATTGACATCTGTAACTCTTCCATGTTTTCAGACTGATTTGGATTATGCAGCTCCTCAATTTCTAAACAGGACCACTCTTCCTCTTCTGTCATCATCAAATAATTAACCCTATTCTTACACCTGTGCCCTGGTGTGAACCTGTCATCATAATTATAGCACAACCCCTTCTCTCTTCTGGCTGCCATTTTACTAGAGGTTAGAAGCTTGGTAGGTGTTTTCTGAAACTGCTGGTTGATTGTTCTGGGGGTAGGGGTATCAGTGTTCTTGTGAAATGAGTAATTAGTAGTTTTAGTGTTTCCCTTCAATCTCCTTGTGATAGCCTCCAATGTGATCAATTGATTCTTACCCAATTCTATGGCCTGTTGCAATGTGTGTGGTTCAAACATAGTTATAAAAGCCTGCACATCCTATGATAAACCACTGACAAAACTGGCTATGAAGTATTCCTCAGAATAACCTTGATTTAGGGTTAGCATACAAGCCTTCAACTCTTCAAATTTCTCAACATAATCACTATATAACCCTGTGTGTTTAAGCTTGTTAAATTCTGCAATGATCTTGGTTTCCTTCAATTGTTCAAACCTGGCAGATATGATATCCAGGAATTGAGCCCAAGATAATTCAGCCTGATTGTGGTTAAAATTTTGGTACCATTGTGCTGMTTTCCCCTCAAAATGCATGGTAGCTAGRGTTATTTTTTGTGTGTCAGTTGTGAATGGGACTAACCTGAAGTACCCATTACATTTCAACATCCAAGATCTGGGYTGTGTCYCATCAAAACGAGGGAACTCAATTTTTGGGAGTGGGTTTGTGATATGGTTACCTGAGTATTCTATTTGTTGCTTGAACTTGCTGTTTGTGTTTGATCTGGATCCTGATTCATTGACAGGTGTGGAGAAGAGCTTGCCCAGAATAGATTCATTTTCTGGTGTGTTTCTTCCTTTTTCTGGATAGCAGCAAGGGTGGAGGTGAGGTGTTCTAACTTGCTGTTCAGATTTTGAGTTTGTGTTTGAATTTCTGCTCTCACGTGTGATATCTGAGACTGTGTTTCTGAGTTGATGTCAGTAATCTGCTCCTGCAGTTTCAATTCAGAGGCCTCTCGTTTTTGAGCTTCTGATTGCAATACCTGATCCAGGCGTTTTTGGGCCTCTTGCAAGTCTTTGAAGCGGGTAATCTCGGCCATGTCCAAGGATCGATGGCTCTGGTGCCAATTGTAATGTTTTTGTATATCTTGTAAATTGTCTGTAATATTTTTATGTAATTTCTGGGTAAATGATAGCTTGAAGATGTATAGATGCTTGAGGGAAAAGTAATGAGGAGGGAGAAGGACGAAGAGAGAGAGGGATAGTGACAAAATAAGCTGTAACTGATTGATCATTCCAGTACTTATTTCTCCTATTTAATCCTCATGTGTCATGTGGACCACTAAATTTAAACTACTAAATTGCCCTTCAACAACGGGCTTCAAACTTAGCTTTAAACAATAATAATAAAAATGCTCTTGAGCCCATAAAAACATTTCTGAGCCCAATTCTCTTTTGGTTTTAATTTCTTTTTAATTCCTGGCCCAGCATCTCCTCTTTCTCCCGACCCGACTCGGCATCCTTTTCAATTAGAGTTAATGGCCCGACTTTTCCCAATTCCTCCCTTTCCAAATCGATTTGCCTGCAATTAGGGTTCGTTTCTCCCCCTTTTTCCTCAATCCCTTCCTGTACCTTTAGTCCCATGACACCTTTCTACTAGCAACAATTTTTTTCTTCTACGCAAGTTGAGTATTTGTGACTTACATGCTCCAACTTGAGGGGGTATTAAGAATGAGAAAATCATAAGGTGACTACTTTGGCCATAAGTAAAACTCTTTTTCCTACTAGCTTCATAAAAAATATCTTTCTTATATACAAATTTGATGAAAGTATTAATATTAAACTTACCTCACCCATCACACCCACCATTCATTTTGCATTCATGCAGCAACCATAACTCATCCAGTACGTTTTTATTTTTTTCTTACCTATCTGTAAGCTCTAATTTCTTTCAACCATAACTCACCCATTTTAGATTTCTTGTTTTCTGTCCTACAACTAGAACCTATATTCTCATTAAAAAAAACTTTAAAAAACATCATATGTTTGAAGGAGCTCCATTCGGAATAAATAACTGAGGTATTTTACACATATTTGAAGTAGTTTTTATGCTTATTCATTGATTTGTGTGTTGCATCCTAAAAAATGAGTCAATAGATGGTGAAAATATGTTTTCTCTTAACACACGAGTTCAAACCAGTTAGTACACGACATGACGGGGGCAGAAATATCGTGTAGCCAATGTTTCTTCCTTTTTTAAAAAATGAGCACACGAGTACTCGTGTAGTCCATAGACTCATGTACAGTTTATTTTTTTTAAATGTGTACACGACATGAGTTAGTACATGAGTTTAAGGAGTTAAAACTAATGTACTCGTGTACTGTTCAATTTTTTTGTTCTTATTAAATGAGTACACGACATGAGTCAGTACACGAGTGTAAGGAGTTGAAACTCGTGTAGTCCATTTACTCGTGTACTATTCAATTTTTATTTTGATATTACTTTTAAATTAAAGTATAATTAATCGTAATAAATAAATTAAATTTATATTATAAGATTTTTAATATTTTATAGTATACGGTATATCTATCTCGTATATACAAGGTACACATATCGTGTACACGAGTTAGGCATATCATATACTGTACTCTTATGGTTTTATTTTTTTTATTTTAGTACATGACATGTCTATCTCGTGTACATGATTTAGACATATCATGTACTCATAATTTCAGTTCTTTTTTAAAACATACTAGATTGCATTTTTGTGGCTTGTGGTCGGCCCAAAAAACCAACCCCAACCAATTATTCTTTTTTCTTAAATTAATTATCCAAATGGAGGTCGACCAATCTTCCATGTGGGCACTGATAAACCAACCTCGTGTACTGATCAATTTTTTTTAAATAATGTGCATCCATTTATTTTTAAAATAATTCGAATTGGTAAATGAGACATCTTAAATATTATTTTTATTTTTATTTATGCCATTGTGAATTTTTATTATTGTAAAGATAATCTGTCTATTTTTGTGTTGCTGGTGAGTTGGCGTTATATAATAGTTCACTTTGGTTTTGTATTAGCAAGACTTGGAGTATATTGGTGGAAAAAACGAGATGGTTTTCATTCATTTAGGTGACCAATATTATGACTACCTATTGACCACTGTGCAAGAATCTATTCCTCCAACCAAAATGATTGATTTTTCCTATTACATTTCTTGTTGATGGTGGTGATGGTAAACTGATTAAAAAAAGATTTAAAAAAAGGCATTCGGTGTGCACAGTCTTTTTTTTTTACAGATCTCTGATGGTCACCCTCTTGATATGTTTGTTACTCTTAGAAAGTTGAGTTCTGGGTTTGGTGTGACGCAGTAAAGCCAAGCAGTTGGTGGCATGACCTTGAACACCGGGGGGTTTGTCAATTCAAATATTTGTGTAAGTTTTGAAGGCGGTATAACTCATCAGCAGTAACATCATATGTTTGCGGGCACGTCATCTGCCTATTTTCCTACACCTTGTGGAAAAAATGCACAAGTTGATGATCTGTATGACCGACATCCATTTGATGAAGAAAACCATGGTTTCAATAACCGTGAGAAAAATCATGCTGAAGAAATTTTATACCCACAACTGATTCACAAGATTTTATCGAATGGGGAAGCAACGGACGTCGGATGTGGATTTGAGTGATTATCATGGACATGTTGATATGTTCTAGACAATATAGGGTTTGTTCACGATGATTCCCCCATCAATAAGGTGCATGTTTCAGAGGTTAGGAAGAGGGTACTTGAAGTGTTAGAGGAATGGTCAAGTTGGTATGGTGTATGTATGAGTAAATTCAGTAGTTACCAAACCAATTTTGATGTTTACACACTCTCCTTATAAATATGTAATAAAATATATCTGAGAATACATACGATCCACTAGGATATGAAAATACTTATGATTAACTGAAAATCTTAAAGATACCAACAAATAATCTGATTAAATAAATAACAAAGATTATAAACTCAAACAGTACACATTCGAACATATAATTAATTTAAATTCAATACAAATATATTTTATTACAAAATCCAACATATGTGCACAATGCAACCAAGGTAACATAACGATAACGCTTCATGTGAAAAGTTCTTCCAGTTTCTTTCACATTCGTGGCTCGTTGAACACGTAGTACTTGTGTGTTAATAAGTCACCATACTTTTACTTCTTATAAAATAATGATTTAGTAATAATGTATATTATTAAAGATAAAAAAAAAATATATGCATATAATTATAGGTAGAGGGATTTGTGCACTTTACATCGGTAAAAATTTTACAGATAGTGGTATCCACATAGACTAATCTGTATTCATGATCCCAGATTACTCCAGGCTCGGCAAATAGCACTCTGTACCAATTGTACCTCATTTTCATTACCTCTATTCTATTGTTCATATCATCAGTAGTAAATTGCACCCTAAAATACATTTGAAGTTCAATTCTTGCCTACATGGCACTCAAGCTTCTCTCGCATTTTTTTATTCCACTTTCAACATCTTGTTTTTGAGAAATTAGGAAATCTAGTAGTACTCGGTCCATGGGTTCTTTCAGGATCATTAAGATTATCTCAAAATCTTATTACATCAGGATGGTTTCATCAAAGTTTGCCATTAGCCTCTATATTTACATGAAGAGAAGGGCAATGAGATATTGTATTTATTTATATTTTCTTGGTAGTTTTTTTGTATGTAGATATATAGACGCATGAGCTAAGTGAGAAACATGGGTCAATGTGTTGTTTATTCACTTAAATAGTATCACAGGTCCTATTTTGATGAAGTGTGTGGTCTTGTCATGTAAAACAACGTCATGTGAACACTAACTTAATTCGGCTAAAGTAAAGAAAACAATAGCATTGACTGTGAAAAAGTAAGTTGTTGCAGTTGTGCAAGTGTGTTGTCATGTCGTTGGTAGATTTTAAATGCGTATGAGTTAATTCATTAGTTACTAAACTAATTTTGGTGAGTCCACACTCTTATTATAAATATGTACTTAAACATATCTAAGAAGTCATCAATAAGTCACTTTCCATAAATCTTTATTATTTTAAATATACAAAGCTAATGGCCAATAACTTTCATGATGAAGACGTGCATAGGATGCCTCCAGTTCGTGTAATTGTTCATGGTTACTACAATGGATTGTGGATAATTGGACCCAAAAGATGGACGAAAATCTACTAGATTTTCTAATCGTTCAAAAACACAAAGGTATTGGAATCCGAATCGAGGGCTACCACCCCCAAGAAAAAGTGTTGATGAAGCACAAGATTTACTCTTCTGTTGATGTGGAATTTAAGTCTATTCAGATGATGTCGAACGAAGGATCTTTGAACTTTAAGAATGATATAGACGGTACAATGAACTACTCCATACTGAGGTATAGTTCATTTTGGAGAGAGCAGCAACTACGACTACTTGAACGGAGATCACAATGTCAAGAAAAAGTTCTTACCTGTATATTTTGTACTCCTTTTTGGTAATTACATGCAGTTCCATCTTTTCATTGATCTAACTCGTTGTTATTTAAATAAGAGTGTCCAATCATAAGCCCCTCCAATATGTTTGAGAAGGAGCCATTATAAGCGAAAAATAAAACTCTGGGAGTGAAATTAAAGTCCCGTATAACGGTGAACAAGAAGTGGGTTAAGGAGTTAAGTAAGATGAATCAAATTATGTGTTTGTTTGAACTTTTCATTGTTAGTTGTTTTATGATGCGTTGCTTTGTAATGACGTTGATGTAATTATTAGTTTCAGTATATATAAGTTGCTTTGTAATAATATTGGTGTAACCATTAGTTTATTTTGTGTGTTCATATCTTTTACTTTATGTCCGTTGCTTTGTTAGATAATGTGTTTCTGAAAGCATGAAACAACTAATGGCGTTGATGTAACAACTACTCAAAATATAATAACTTTTTGTGCTAATACAAATCACTAAGCTCGGCTACTAAAACTGTAAATATGCTTGGTCATGCTCCATCTAATAGTTGGCATATGCGCCTCATCTATATCAACAATCGAATGCCTACAAATAAGAACCTCGATCGTCAACGACAATGGGCCGCATGAATGATCCTTGTCCTGATGGAAACATTATTAGGGAGTTGCAAATCTGAGGTCCCACTCTCTAAAAACCTCATTCAAATCATTGAAAATGTCATAAGATCCTAAAAATCTCAGCACAGCCATAATGATGCGTCTCACTGACCGCATACCCTCGTAGCACATCGCCCACATCTCAGGTGTCGCCCGATGGAACAATGTATCAAAGATCCATACTTCATACATCTTGAAATTAATCAGGATTGGGTACCAATGACCAAAAGTAAAACAAATTGTACAAATCTGCAAAATTAAACATGGTTTATGTTTTACCACTAAATGTACTATTATGTGTCAATAATACCACAAATCAAACAAAAATATATAATAAAACCGAATCAGAATATTTACTGACCATATCAATATTATGCCACAGAACGATTTGTCCACCCTAGCCGCTCCTTGCCCTGTACCCAGTCTAGCATGGTATCTTCCAATGTGTGCAACTCATGGAACATTTACCGAATCAAGTCCTGATAATAAAAAGAAGTCAAGTATAATATAAATTATAATAAAAACATATAGCAACGTACAACTAAATTAAACTTACCCAAAATAAAATTCCAAAAACTGAATATCGCTCTATGGCTTGGGGGTGGATGTCAACAAAGTTCGGGGCATTATGCAGTATACGCAAGTATGTGTTAACATATCGTGTACACGAGTTCAAATATCGTGTACTATTACTATGAAATACAAGAGTTCCCTAATCATGTACTAATTAAATGAGTTCCCTAATCATATATTAAATACACAAGCTCCCTGGCCATATCATGTACTAACTATACGATTTCACTATATCGTGTACTAAATGAATTTTCCCATGCTCTAATCGTGTATAATAAATTCAAAAGATCGTCAATTTCAATTTCATGCAATAAATTATCAAAAAATATTTTATCAACCCAGGTGTTTAATCATAGGGAAAATTTATCAATTAACTACAAATCGAAAAGTCAAATTTATCGGCGGTTGGGCAGGGGGATCAGCGGCAGACATATTCAAGTCGACATTGGTGGAGGTGTTGGCCTGTCTCTTATACACATCTAGATGTGTATAAGAGACAGGCCTAGGGTTGGGGGTGGGCTGGTGAGGTGAGCAAAAAGTGGGGCATTTGGGTTATTTTAGAGATAAAAAATATTTCTTATGAACGTAGTAGATAAAAGATATTTTCTTTTATCACATGTGCACTTTAAAATTTTCCCATTAAATATTATAGGGATACTTGAATTCCTGGAGTTTAGGAAAGTGTATATTAAGTTTGCTAATATTTTAATTTTAGCAGTTATAATAAGTTTAGAGTTTGTGATCCTTGTATTATATATACTTGTGACACAATATACGAGTAGAGATTAGAATAAATGCGGTTAAAATTGGGATCCGCTCGCCCTGCCCCACGGAGATGGAGATTACCTGCTTTAAGCGAGGATGGGTATGGAATTGCGATTTTTTGTTGGGGCGAATACGGGGATGGTTATAAATTCCCCTACTGGGTACTCGTCCCCATTTTATACCATTTGAGACATGCATATATTATTAATTAAATCTTTTTTTTTTACCATTTTTAAATGTAATAGACTAAGAATTTGTCATGCTTTTTGAACTTTTTGTAATTTTCTTTCTTTATATTGAAGTAGACCTAAAAATAAAGCCCTACGATTTTTTTTAATAACTTTTTTAAAGTATTACTAATTGGTATGCAAACGAGTATGAAATCTACGAGTGGAGCGGATAATCGGGTATTATGGGTGGGGGAGGGACCAACTAATGTACCTGCAGGGGCGAAGATACCTGTTTAATTTGAACCAAAAGCAAGACGAGAGCTAAGAGTAAATTTTTTTTAAGCGAGGACATGAAGGAAGTAGATATACCCAACCCGCCCACCCCAATTGCCATCTCTATATACAGATTACACAGTTTTATCCTAATTATCGTGATAGTATAACAAATAAAAAATGAATAGGTAGTAAGCATTAAATAAAGTAAAGAACACAGTGATTCTCACAAACTTCGAAGGTTGGCGTAACTGAATTATACGTTAGGGAAAAATACGCTGAACCCCCTGAACTATTCAGATTTTTATAATTTACCATACAAAGTATTTTTTATTATATTTTGTCATATGAACTATGTGGTTTTTATATTTTACCATATATGGACAATTTTACCCCTGAAGACTTTGGTGAAAATACACTTATAATATTTGAACCAAAAGCAAGACTATGTGTATTTTTGTACTTTGCCATATAGCGTAATATTTATTACATTTCACCAATGTATTTCTTAATTTATTTATTTATATTTACATTTTATGTATTCATTACCTACCAAAATTAAATAATTGATATATAAGTATTCTAATATTTGTTTTTTAATTAATAAACTTATTTATTATATGTATTCATATTATAATATTTATTTTTGTTTTAATATTATAATTACGAAAAATAAACAAAATTTATCATTTTGATAGTGTATTGGGCGTGTATCGATTAAGGTATTAAATAATAAATTTGATTCAATATTCTCGAATTTAATTTTAATATTTTAATAAAATAATATTTTCAAAAAAATCGAACCAAAGTAACTATGTTATTAGTGTTTTGAACTCGTACCAAAGTAATAAGTTTGATTCGTATTTTCTATTTATGAATTCAAAACACTACTAATATAGTTAGTATGTTTTTTGAATTATAATATTTAAAAAAATAAATATTATAATATGAATACATATAATAAAAAAGTTTATTAATTAAAAACAAATATTAGAATACTTATTTATTGATTATTTAATTTTAGTAGGTAATGAATAAATAAAATGTAGACATAAATAAATAAAAAAAGAAATATTTTGGTTAAATCAAAAAAAGTATTACGTATATGACAAAGTGCAAAAATACATATAGTATGGGGGGTTAAGTGTAATTTCACCAAAGTTTTTAGGGTAGAATTGTCCATATAGGGTAAAATGTAAAAATCGCATAATTCATATGACAAAATATAATAAAAAATACTTTATATGGTAAAGTGTAAAAAGGCGAATAATTCATGTGGTTTAGTGTATTTATCCCTGTACCTTAGTAAACAAATTAACCAGTTGTCTTCCGATAAAAATTCCCAGTTGTATAACAACTTCTAGCGAAACATATGTACCTTTTTTTATGACATGGGTAAGGACCCATTTGCCATTGCCAAATAAGATTTTTCAGATGGGTACAAAAATTGTGATCTGGGGAATAAATTACCAATTTGCATATCCAACCAGCCACGTGATGATGAAATGGATACATACAATTAGACCCGATCTTACAGGCTGGCTTTTTTTCGTCCAGTCAAGGCACCTCTAAATATTTGTTAAATCCTTAAAAAGTCGTACATAATTTATGTTCTCAGATATATGCTCTGTCTCGCACATGCATTGCATCCATACTACATTGTCTCAAGGTCATTTCCAATTCCATTACATGGACTTTAAAGTTCAAATTGATGAATTATTGTGTGTCAAAACTATGAGCAATTGTAATCAAAATGATAAACTTTTTGCGTGAAAGGTGACAAATATATTTACTCATATAAAATGATGAACTTTTGTGTCAAATATATGTTTCAAGGTGATATAGAATGTAATAAATACCAAAACTACAAGTCCAAGTTCAAACCTTGATAAAAGTGGTACCACTTGAAGATGAATCTGATATTTATAACTCAAAATAAGAACTTAAATATCAGCTCATACCCACTTCCAAGCATATCTTAAAATGGCAATGAAAACAGCAACATACACACCCATAAGCATACATTACACTAAGGAGCACAAAAGATCAAACAAATCGATATTTCAACTTCAACTGAATTTAAGAACACAAGTTGAGCCGTGTGAGAAAAAAATGATGAATTGTCGACATTACATTAATAAGTTAAAAAGTGATGAAAGAATGATGATCAATAACTCCGAACTTAAACAACGACCCTCGGTAGCATATTACCACTACCGGATCGGATAACAAAACAAAATAGATGTTAAAAATGATCTTATCAACAATTACTACAAATTACATCATCCTAAAAAATCCCACAAACACAAACAATCCCTCACTTAGCAAAAGCCAGGCTCCCGCGCAAAACAACAGACACATCAATTGAATATGGCAAACATCATCAACATGAAACCCAACAGGAATTTCTTCTTGCCGCCCTTGATCGACGTTCCAAAGGATATTTTCTGTGGCCTATCAAAAAAAAAAAAAAAAAAACTACTAATAAGAAAAGAAAAATCTACGACGAAAAGCTGATTATGATGATAAGAGAATAGTGAGACATACTTCTGCAGTCTGCTTAGTGCGCCGCAGAAGAGCACATTATCTGGCATTGGAAACTCGGTTTTGTTATTGGGCTCTGAGTTGACGACCCGGACGTACGTTTCTTGGCCCAGATACCATGAGTCCAGATTTTCTGTTCTCAGGTTCCAAACTCCGACGTTATCCAGGGAGATTAAAATTGCTGTCCACGCTCCAGGATAAACCTAGCAACATAAATTTTAAAAAAAAATTAAAAAATCAGAAATGTCTCTATTTTTACTGTAAATGTGAAAACCAGGTTTAATGTACGTACCTGAGCTGTAGATCTAGCAATCCCATCCCACTTATTGTACGTGCCCCTACTATTCTCCGTCCACTCACCATAATCCATACTGTAACAATTTAGCCCAAACGCAAGATAAGTAAAAATGCAACATAACACACGAGTAAAGAGTAACAGAAGGAAGTTACACAGTACCCAACAACAAAGAAGGCATATCCACTCATGTGATACGTTTGAACCTTGGTATCGTTGTTCTGCAATATCACTTCCATAAATCCTCTGTAAGTACCGTTGATGATCGATGTTTCGGCCCGCGGTGGGCCCGTAAGTGGCCGGGTCGGGAAATCGAGCTTGTACACTCCCTTCAGTTTATATTGGTCCGCGAGCCTGATTGGTGTCGGAGGGTTGACGAATGAAACGCCGCTAAGCGTGGTTCGCCGTTTCCCGTCGATCATCTCCGGGGGCTTGTTCTTGAGGACATAGACCTCGGTCACGTTAATCGAACCGTATTTGAAAGAGCCTTGTGGGTTTGGCCGGGCACCACTGGCGGTCACGTTCCACCTGCATAATATATAAAATGTGATGTTATCTAATAAGTCGTGCTATCAAAGGCAATAATTCCATTCTCTAAAATATTAAGATTTTTCTGCAGCTAGTTATCATTATTTTCTTTTAGTAATCAATTGACTGCATACAATTATCTTCTAATTCATGTCAAATGCATTAAATCCTGTGTCTCTCAAATTTGAGATTTTCTCCTTTTAGTTGTCATTAGTTTCTATAGGCACACTCCTGTTAAGTAAGGCAGGTACCCTAAAACTAAATTCTAAAATTCCAAAAAAAAGAAAAAGGAAACCCTAAAAAAACTTAACTAACTAAATTAAAAAACTAAAAAAAAGAACCTTAAAAAAAATTGAAAACCAAACTATAAACCTTTACAAAATCCTAAAAAACTGTAAAACCCCTAATAAATAAAAATAAAAACTCTTTAAACTGGAAAACACTAATTAAAACTAAAATTAAAAAAAAAACTAAAAAAAGAACCTTAAAAAATGAAAAACTAAATTAAAAAACTATAAAAAACTATTAACCTAATAACTAGAAATAAAAACCCTAAAAACTGGAAACCCTAAGAAAAACTAAACTCAATAAAAAACTTAAAAAAAAAACAAACTTAAAACTAGAAAGAAAAACTAAAAAACTAAAATTTGGCCCTGCCTAACACAAGTTTTTTTGTATGTATGTGTGTGTTTCAATTTAGGTCATGAATAATAGAGAAACTCATTTTGAATAACATTGCTCCAAGATTTAAAACGGCAAGATCACCTGATAGACCGGGCCTGGTTCATTGAGAAGGTCTTATCAAATTGGTCTTGAGGTGCAGCTGGGAGAGGGCCAGATGCTTTTCCTTTTGAATTCGTGTAATGTAAGATGCCAACACCGGTGACTCTCTGCCACGTAGTCTCATTAACGAACCTTGCACTCGCGACAATGTAATAATCGCTGCTTGCATTTTGATCCATGGTCACCAAAAAGGAGTACGATTGCCCGACGTGAATGTCTAAGCTTGTATAGTTCTGCTGTACCGTATACGAACCCTCGGTCTCTGCTAGAAGCAAGTTGTGGTTCTGGATTCTGAAGTTCAAACTGGTTGAGATACCAACATTGCTCACACGAATCCGGTAAGTCTGGCCTGTGGGCCATACATCATAGCATTAGCTATTTGAAATTTTAAATTAATATCCCCCTTTTACTTTAGACAATCATACTTAACTTGTATTTCTTTTGACTTTGGAAGAAACTAGAGATCTCAACAATCAGGTTTTTAGAGAATTACACAAGTTACAAAAAATAAATACTACATATGTCAACTAAAATATCAGTCAACTCAAGATCTACAACTCAAGATTTTGGTCAACTACATGCACATGCCATAGTGATATATAATTTACAACTTGTATCACTCACCAGGGTGAACTGTGATTGTTTCAAAGTCAATGCCATCGGCGACAAGAGTGTCATTATACCTATACGGTCCTTTCCCATTAATCAGAACCCCATCCGGCATCCCGAGATCTCGCCCACCATTAAGGGTTCTTCTCAATGCCTAAACATGATATAAATTCAACAACAATACTTACTGTAATTAGTAATATTCTTGAAAACATTATAACTTCCTAAACTCCAACAATTTCGAGCACTTACCGTGTGATTCTGGGTGTACCAATCGCCTATGACAATCGTAATATCGCCATAAGGGGTGTCGAAAGGAATAGGAATAATGGGTCGGTTATTAACGATGATGCTGCCGAAGCCTCCGGACGCCCTCTGGAAATTGAGGGAAGGGAAGTAAAAAAAACTTCCAACTTGGTCCTTCACCTGAAATTGGTAAGTCCAATTCCACCTTGGTGGGATGGGACAATTCGTGCCCAGAACACCATCTTGCCATGAAACCCTCCTCTGTTGAATACCAGACCTGACTCGCTCAAAAAAAACTTTTTATCAGCATTTTCGAAAAACGACACCAAATCTGAAAATACTAGCAATGAAAGAAAATGTTATATACCAATGGATTAAGAGGCCTTCGTCTAGTTTGTTTCTCACATTGACAACAACATTGTTGTTAGTGGTCACGTTTATAGTGGGGCCTGGAAACTTGCCATTTATAGCAATCACCTGCATTGTAGAGCATTGATTTAAAACTAAACTTGGATATATGAGCAAAAAGTCTGAATCTATAAACACGTTTCTAGATCTGAAGCTAAAGATTGAAACTTTCAGAAATCTAAAGCCAACCCGTTAGCAAAAAGTAAATCTCAAGCAGGCCCATATCACCAAATGAAGAAAATTGAAAAAGGAATCAAAAGTTATGCACCAAATTTTGAATTTTTTTTTAAATTAAAAAATGCTGAATGAAAGTGAGATTCGCCAAAAAAAAAAAAGGAAACCTGCTGGGGAACACCAAGTGGAGAAGCAGTAATGTATGAGACCACAAACTCATAGTTAACATAAGGGTCATCAGCAAAAGAAAAGCCCAGCAGCAAGCAAATGTGGATAACCAACAACGGGAAAAAGCCACAGGCAGACATTTTTCTGGTTAAGCTCAAGATTTCTTACAAGCGACAGAGAGAATCAAAGCCAAATTGAGAACAAATACTTTCTTTAGCTGTGTTTTACATTATCAGTTGGATTGGAGGAGGGGAGATGAAGAGAAAGGAACAGGAAAGAGAGAGAGCAATGAGTGTGTGCGAGCAGCTAGAGAGAGAGAGAGAAACAAACGGCTCTAGAAATGTAGATAGTGGAGTTTTTATTGTGTGTTTGTTGGGAGGGTAAATGAGTGAGAGGCTTTTATTTTTATGTATGCTTTTGTCGGTCGTAGGTGGCCAATGGACAGTGACTTTGATTGAGCATGCAAGAAACAAACCGTTGGAAATCCAGACTAATCCAGTGGGTGATGCGTGTGGGAGTGTGCGTGTGTGTGTGAGAGAGAAATGGGGTGCGTGTGGGGTGTATTGACAGCCAATAGCCAGTTCATATGCACTTGAATCCACGAGTATTTCTTTTTATTGATTACAAATGTTGTCTTTCCACCACTCCTATAATTTATCCTTTATTACAAAATCATCTTATTTCCATTTTCAGACAATTATTGTGCACGTACACTTTGGGATGGGTGTAGTGTAATTGTTGGGATGAGATCGAACCTTAGTCTTTATGCTATGTTTGGGTTAAAGATTAACCGGCCATTAAGATCAATTGGCATTCTCATGTTTAAAATTTTGAGTACCTAAAGTCTTTTTTGTTGTAAGATACTCTATATTCTATGTATATGTACCTTTTATCGTATATATCATATTATACACTATGTTCATTTCAAATTAAACATTCTTTTATTTTATTTTTCAAAATGAGTGATGTTATAAAAAACTCAAGTCATTTTGAACTAAAACTTCCAAGTTTTGCCCTATTCATTATTCTAAATTATGAGTTAATGTATTTAAAATGAGTATTGGAAATATAAAATTCATTTAACATGTGTGAATAAGTCATTTTATAAAAAATTTCAATTGTGTTAAATCTATTATACTAATAATTATTATTTTGAGACGTCAGGGTATGAAAAATAAGGGTAAATTCAAACGTTGTACTAATTAAATGTAATATAAATAAATATAGGGTAATGATAATAATATATATGATACGTCAAATAATATCAAAATTATTATTTGGGAATTAAATTTTTTATTTTAATATAAATAGTATTGAAAATCAGAATTAGATTTCAAAATTTTTAAACTTATAACAAACATATTATAAGGATTGGTGTGTCTTGATCACATGATAAGATTAATCAGATTCAAAGAACAAAGTTAGATATCACAATATAGGTAATAAATAAAGATACGTAGCTAATTTTGTGATACTTTTACCCCACTAACCATTAAATTTATTTAAAAGAATTTTAATATATTAATATATGTGATGTGTCGAATTATGAGTGAATACCATACATGTATCTCTTTTTCATGAAATATAACTACTAAATACATTTTGTTTGAGCCGAAAAATATATACTATTCCATTTTACAAACATAATTTAATATTAAGTTTTCGTCTGTATTACAAGATAGTTCATTTACTATATTTAATATAGTATTAATTTTTTATTTATATACATACCTTTAATTAATATTTTTAAAATATTATGATTTTTCATGGTAAATAGAAGATTGATGATTACAATAAAAAAATATTACAATTCTAAAAATAAGTATACTAATTCCAAATCTGATTTTTAGGATTGTTAATTGGTAATAATAATTTCAAGAAGTGTATATTAGAAAATGTTAATTAATTTAATAACTTAATTATATATACTACTCATTTATTAATTTGTGTGAAATCAATCGCAAAATTATTATATTGGGACGGATACAAGATTTGGGTAAACCATATTCGACATATTACGCTGCCGCCCCCTCCTTAAAGCTGAAGAGAGAAGCCTAGGAGTGTAAACGGGTAGGGTAAAGTGCGGGTACGGCCATACTCGTACCCTACCCGCAACTAATTTATCCTACCCGTACCCTATCCTATTACCCAATTTTTATTATCGGGTAGGGTACGGGTATTTACTCATCGGGTATCGGTTACCCATCGGGTAAACGGGTACCCGAATATATTAATTAAATTAAAATGTTGTTTAATTAAAATATTTTTTTTTTAGTTTTTAATACCAACATTAATTTAGTGATATATATATATATATATATATCATGGTATACTATAATTTGGTTGAGTTACTCTATTCATTTAAGATTTATTTATTTTTTAAGAATTTTAAATTATTTTAAGAGTCATTCAAAAATATTATTAGTTTCTCAAACAACAACAACTCTCAATATACTATGCTAAAATATTTTAAAAAGTTATAATTAGTTATGTGAATCATGATATGATATATATTATAAATGTAATAAATAATATTTCATAAATTTTGATATTTTATCATAATATGAAACATGATAGCAAGATATACATTTTATAAAATTTGAATTAGATATAAATAAACGATGTTAATATATTACATAAAATAAGTGTGGTAATAAAAATATATAAATTTATGAAACTAACTATTATACATATTATCTTATTTTATATTCATATATTTAAATTTATACTATATATCGGGTAGGGTACCCACTAATGTACATATCTGGTAATCGGGTAGGGTAACGGGTACAAACTTCATACTTGTACCCTACCCGTACCCGACATTGTAACTTGCGGGTACTACCCTCACCCGGCCCGTTACCCGATTTTTGTGTGTCCTACCCTACCCGAATCACCGGGTACCCTACCTGTCGGGTAAAATTGACAGCCCTAAAGAAACTCTTGTTTCCTATTGGAGTAAATGGGAATTTAAAAGCATTTTTCACCTAATTAGAGTCTAGATAGATTTTTGGGTTAATCTTAGGATATTTATGGGATAAATACCACTTATAAGAGCATTTTTAACAACTCTCCTCCCTCTCCCATTTTGAATTCCCAATGAGCTACATAACTAAAATTTTATTTCTTTCCACTTCCTCTCTCCTACCCCTTTTATCTCATTTATTCACCCTGTCAAACTTACTTTTTATGGGTCTCACATGTCCTCATTAATTTTTATTTAGATTTTTTATATTCGAATACAATTATATCTATCTATTAATCTATTTAAACATTTTATGAATATAAAAATCACACACACACACACACACACACACACACACACACACACATATATATATATATATATAATATTTGAATTTTCATTTATAATATTAATTTTTATGACTAATTCACAATAATTAAAAAATTACAACAACAAGTTGATTAAAGATATGTCATAGTACACATTCTTGATTTTTTTATTATAATAGTAATTTATAATTACTTCAAAATAATTTAAAAAATTATAACAACAAGGTGGTAAATAATATAAAAAAATATTGGATAAGGTGTGATATTTTATTTTATTTTATTTTATATATATATATATATATATATATATATATATGTTTTTTTAATTATAATAATATTTATGAGTACTTCGAAATTTTAATTAATAATAACATATTAATTATTTTAGATATGAAAACTTATTTATTATAATAAATTCTTACTTTTTTAATTTTATATTTATATATATATATATATATATATATATATATATGTGTGTGTGTGTGTGTGTGTGTGTGTGTGTGTGTGTGACACTCACACAAAGCAAAACAAAACGAATTCCTATTGGCTAGGGGCGGCAGATGCCCGCACCAACTTCCTTCTCCCTCTTTTTTTTTTTTTTTTTTTTTTTTTTTTTTTTTTTTTAACTTTTTTCACCCCTTTATTCTCCCTCTGTTCACTACTACAAAAGTGTGATTCCACGTCGGTGAGTTAACGTCGGTTATTTGAAAACCGACGTAAAAGGTTTTTCACGTCGGTTTTTAAATAAACCGACATGATATGTAAGATTCCACGTCGGTTTCTTAAAAAACCGACGTGAGTTAAAATAGTTTACGTCGGTTTTTATAGAACCGCGTGAAATTTTATATTAAAAAAATGTTAAAATATAGTAAATAAAATAAATATAAGCGGACCGACACTTTGTCTTTTATTACCCCTCCATCCTTCGTATTTTTCTCCCCCAATCTCACCCTCCGCCGCCTCATCCCTCTCTGGCTGTCGCACGCCGACCTCAGCCTGGCATCACCGTTGTCGATCTTGAGGCAGCAAGCAGCTAACGTCATCAATGACGAGTTCGACTCCGACTCTCTGGATAAGGTGGTGGCGTTCATCAAGGCTTCGGAGGGGAATTTGAAAATCGTCGCTCTATCAGACAATTCGATCTCCAGATTCATTGTAGGATTTACAAAGTCCGACGAGATTTGTTGCCTCACCATCGCTTGGAAGCTCCGGGACAAATCCTTTGTGCTCAGAAGTTTCCTGGTAACTCTAATAATTTTTGATTTTAGGCTTCGAAATCTGTGTTTGCAGTCGCGTGAATAAGTCTCGTTTAAATATGTGAATTGATCCTGTTATCATATATTATAATGATCATTTTCTGTAGCTGTGAGAGGGATATTCTGTATTCAGCGGAGGATGTGCGTCAAATGGAGTTAGCGATCTGCAGAGG
>BMAC01000034.1:1115655-1138029 GCA_014905375.1 Phtheirospermum japonicum | reverse complement strand
CTGAAAGTGAGTTCAAAAAGATTGTCAAAACCAACTTTATGTCCGTGTGGTATCTTTTAAAAGCTGTGGGCAAAGCAACGCGTGATCAGAAATCTGGGGGATCAATTGTACTCTTGACCTCAATAATCGGGGCTGAACGAGGATTGTATCCAGGAGCAGCAGCATATGGCTCGTGTTTGGCTGGAATACAGCAGCTTGCAAGGGTAAGATTAGCGTTATTAGCTCAAGTTACTAGAATCTTCGTATCTACGAGTTTGCATTTTGTAGTTTTGGTGATTTTCCGCCATAAAATCTTCGTATCTACGTGTTTTGGTTTTTCCGCAGGTACGAGTCATGGAGGTTCCTGGTGTTACCATGGAACTATGTGGTGGGATCCATGTCAGCAATACTTGTGAAATACGGGGATTCAAAATAACTTCTGAGCAAGGAGTTGCGTCTGGAGTTAGACGCATCGAGGGGCGTTGTAAGTGAAGATGTTAGGTCCGATAAGTGATTTTAATTTTAAAATTTTTCTCTTTCTTATTTTTTGTACTCAAGTAAAGAGAGGTGTTCCTTGACAGATAAAAAACAACAAAAAAATAAAAATTATAATAATAAATAGAAAATGAATTATAGCTTTCGTGATATATGTTCGCTTCGCTTTATTCTTTATGCAAATTCTGAAGCTGAAGATGAGCACGAAGATTGATTCAGGAAACTTTTGTCACCGCCTCAGTCGCATGAAGGTACACTGTATCTTTTTTTTTTTCTTTAAAGAAATGGAAATATATTTTCTGTGTAATAATAATGGGCATTTTTGTATTAGTAGTTTTAAGAGATGCTTTAAACAATTTGACGTGACACTACATACTAACTTAATGCACTTTCTAAATCAACTTGGCTTTTTTTTTTCCTTTGCAGGTACAAAAGCAGTGTACATTTACACAAATTGTTTTAACAATGACAAGAAGATCCTTTTAATTCAAGAAAGATTATATTAAACCGGATATTACTTCGATGTGGCTTGGTTGAAGATGGTTTGTAAGTGGAATGAAGGGCGATTCAGTCATTGCAGATTTTGGGATTCGATATTTCAATCTTGTGTGTTGGATCAAGGTTTTTATTTTTCCTTTTTTATTTGTTCTCCTTTTATTGACTACTTTAGTTACAGTTTACCAGTATGCAAGTCTTTTAAATTATTGTTGCAAGAATGCAGCAAAGAATGCTTCTTCCAATCCTTTTTTTTTGCAATTTTTTAGTATATAATGTTGGACAATTCCCACTAGTAAATTGTCAGTTTGAATTTATTTGGCTGTATGTTTTCATCCATTCTATTTATAGTGATTTGTGGCCGTTGTTTGAAATTTAGTGAAAATTTGAAGTGTGTTAGTCCAGGATAGTGAATTTTAGCTTCTGATGCTGATAGTGAGCTGGGCCTCGTTTTTAATTGAACCCACATGAATGTTGTAGTTTTAGGCTGCATTTTGTTGGAAATGAAATTTAATGATGAATTATGAACACATTTAAGCTCTTGTGATATTTGTTTTTGTTATTTGCAAATATTTCTTGAATTCAACCATATGTATTGCATAATAGTATCTTTTTTCACATTTGAGATTTAATTACTTTTTTCTCATCATATTTCCTTGTTCTTATTGATAATAGCGACTAATTTAAGTAATTTTCTGGAAAATTTAGATAGCAGGCCAAGATTGGTTACAGGGTCAGCAGATGGATACCCGGGACATGTAGATGGGAAACTGAGAGAATCGAGTATGAACCGTCCAAAGGGGCTTACAGTTGATGATAGAGGAAACATTTACATTGCCGACACGGATAATATGGCGATCCGTAAGATTAGTGATACAAGTGATTCTTCTTGATTCTTTTCGTTTAGCCGAACATGGCAACATATAGCACTTGCGCAGGGTAACTACACATAATATGCATCTGATCGATAATGGCTTTACATTTTTTTTTTAATTTTGGATACATTACAAATATTATCCTCAAGGTATAGTCTAATTACAAAAATTCCCAGTTTTCTTTCCCTTCTCGAAATTACAAATACCCTTTTGACGTTTGTTTCTGTTTTACAAACTGTGCCTGTTGAGGGGGTAGTTTGTATAAGAATCATAAACCTCAAGGGGTTATTTGTAATTTTAGAATATAACTGGATTTTTTTATAATCATTCTAGACCATGGGGGTAATTTGTATGCGATAATTACAAAAGAAAAAGGGAGAAGCCTGATCTGGGTTAGTTAAAAAAATTACAAAAAATCCCTTGAGGTTTTGTTTTATCTTAAATTTAGGGCATAACTGTAATATTTCAACAAATGTCATTTTATTTTATTTTCGGAAATCTTTTTTTCTTTTATGAAGGAACAAAATGCAAGACGGAAACAGAATTCAAGGTGGTTTTTGTAATTTGCAAATATGAGGACCGAGCACAAGATAAACGTAAGCATTTATTTATTTATTTTGGGCCTTTTCATCTCGTCCGATTTTTGGCTAGTACTCGTTAGATTCTTCTGTTGTCAGAATTAATCGTATAGCAAAAGAGCCTATAAATGTTGTTCTCTTGACAAATTTTTATAACTAAACATTACAGTAACAAAAGAATAAAAAATATATATTCTGGGATTTTGTTAGTATATTAGCTAATTATTACTGTTGTTCCCTTTGGATGAATGGATTTTGTGTAATTTAATCATTACTGTGTTTATATTAAGATTACTCTGGCTGTATAACTACTTGGAGAAAGGAAGTAATATAGAATGGCACATTTATCTTGCTGCTATTTTATTTCTCATTATTATTCAACATCTTGTTTGTAATTGAATCACCTAGTTATTTTTGGGAGTAAGAACTCGCTCGGAGCAGTGCCTTTTCAATGACTAGCATAACACCTCGCCTCCTAATCCTGATGCARGATGAGAATAACCATTTTCCAGTTCATCCACAACACATTTGTGCACCTTGAGATGACCATCTAAAGCAGGAGGAAGAGGAGCACTAGTATCTATGTCAAATACCATTACCTATCCTAAAAAAAGTGACATAAGCAAACAACTTGCACTATGAACTCTAACAAAATCTGATWTCTATTTTTTATACAAGTAAAATGGAYTGTGCATTCYGCAACACCTAGGCTGAGTAACATTAATTCTTTCACATTCTAACCAAATAGGGGCATTCCATGTCTGCATTATATTGTTGGAGGTATGCTTTTGAATTAAATKTSCACCTTTGCTACCTTGACTGTTTCGTATTTTGGTTCATTTATTATTGTTACGTTGATGAGAAGATTGTGTTTGTGGTTGTTAATTCCTCATCAAGCATATCAACACGCAAGTGTCGGTTCATCTCTTAATAATTTCTTTATTATTATTATTGTTATTATTTTCTTGCCTTGTTGACTCAATTGGCTGCGCGTAATTCTTGGTACATTTTGGGGAAGTTTTTGTTTAATGAGTTCTGATTAATTAGTGGAGATTTTTTTGGATAATTAACGGACATTTGTGGAAATTTGTGGATTTAAAGCTATTATTTGTTAATTTTCTGCTAGTTGTGAATGAACTCTATTGTTTAAAATATTTATCATGAAGTTTATGTATATCAAGACTATGTTTTGTTTCAATAAAAGAAACCTTATTTCACAATCAAATTTGTGATATTACGAGCCTACGATGTTACTGCTTGTTGCCTTCCTACATCACGCGAGAAGCTAAATTGCTATACACAATCAGGCTAATGCTTCTTCTTTTTGGGCAGGATGTTTTATGTTCTTTCTGAGATGGTTAGCACGTGGATTCACTTTTATATTTTTGGTATGCAGCTTRTGAATTCACTTTTATATTTTTGGGATAATTATAAAAATTACCCCTCAAGTTTAGTCTAATTCTAAAAAAAGAGAAAAGAACAAAAAGAAGTAGTTATTGTTCTCAATTCTTACAAAAGTTGCAAAGTTACTTTTTGTGATTTCTAATTGAAGTTATATACGTGTTTATTATTTTTCTGCAGATAGACCATTCAATTGTAGAGAGTACATGTCAACATTAGCTAACATTAGAGGATTTTGTTCTCTTGTCAGATTTTTTTTGTTAGTATATTAGCTAATTATTTATTAAATTTCTTTGTTTGCAGATGTTATTTATTTCTGGGATTTATCAGATTTAGTCATTTTTGGCAATGGGGGTATGTGTCTTAAAGCCCAACAAGAAGTTAAATCCAAAGGCAAAAAACACCCATCGAGTCCATTTGCGCCTATAGTCCACCATACATATGGTGGAGTTTACGACAGCGAATTATCTGCCCAAGAATTTGTTTTTGGCGACGACGTTCAAAATGACTTGAACGAGGAAATCATTTGTCGAGGTCTCAAGTTCTGACACAACGGGACGACAACCGAGTTTGTCCAAACATTAATTTTCCTCTGCTTAAGCTCACTTGTTCATCTTGATATATTTATGCAAATCTCTACCTTTTGGAGTAATTGATTAATTAAGTGAATTAAAAATGAAAAAGTAGTTAAAAATCAGAAGTTGGTTACTGAACTGAAAACTAGAAATTATTTAGTTTATTGAAGGCAATTATTTGGTTTATTGAAGGCAATGCCAAGAAAGATACAACAATCCTCGAGGAAAAGAATTGGCGATGGTCCGTGTCTTATCACTTATTGATTGTCTACTGCCGTTCAACCATTATAGTAAAAGGGGTCGTGAAAGTTTGCTGTCAGACAAGCACAAAGGTGACAAGTCGATCGTTTCTCAAAAATTATCCACTTTATTCCTTGTAAAAACACTACCGACGCTATCCATGTGGCTCGATTATTTTGAGGAAATTTACCAACTTATATTTAATCCTTGTAAAAGCTCATTTGAAACTTAGTTGAGCGCATTATAATTATTTGTTATAATTTTTAATTCAATTTTTTTAAATTAAGTTGTTAGTAGCTGGTAGGAATCCAGGTTACAGAAGTTTGATTATATATTATTTATTAGGTAGGATGGTATAAATGAACGGATAACCATTTTATTTAAAAACATACAACCACATCGGTTCTCGAGAAACCGACGTGAAAAGTCACCGAATCCACGTTGGTTTTCTATAAAAGCGACGTTAAAATAAGAGAATCCACGTCGGTTTTCAGAAATAAATCGACGTGAAAAGCTAGATATTTCACATCGGTTTTACTAAAATCCGACGTGAAAAAGCAAAGAATCCACGTCGATTTTCCAAAAACGACGTGACCTTCCACGCCGGTGGTTTAGACGTCGGTTGCAAAACCGACGTTAAATGGCAAAGAAAGCCGACGTGGAAAGGCTGTTTTGTAGTAGTGGTTGCCATATTCCCCTCCCCATTTAATCATCCCCTACCCCCATTAAAAATGCTCTAAGTCTTAGCTTTCAAAGGGGTGTGGTTGGATTATGTGCTAAAAAAGTATAAATTGATCGTGGGACATATAAGTAAGCTAATTTGATTCACGATTTGTCAATTTCTCTTTATAGAAAATGTTGTTTTGAGCTTAAAAAGCAATATTTGATTTTTAATCAGGTTATATTTAATTTCGTACAAATTTAATACAAAATGTTCTAGATCTGAATGTATGCGGCAAAATTTTGAAGATGGAAATGAAATAGACTTCGAAAAATGATGTGCTTGGTAGTAGGATTGGTAACAGTTCCCAAACTATTTGTTCTCAATTTCGCAAAATGATGACCAATAACTAAAGATAAAATGGGTTACCTCATTGGTAAGAATGTTCATTATTGATACGACATCAAATATTTAATTCGATATTCACATAAGAATTAGGTTGATTAAATAAGGGGATCGACCTCTTTGAAGGAGTTATCGAATTCTTATAAAGCTCAAATGATGATAATGTCTTTAAATCAAGTCAGAACTAAGCCTTATATAAGCTGGTATGGTATGGTATGGTATGGGTCCCAGCGGGCTGGTATAATATGGTATGGGACTCAGTGGGCTGAATCTACGAGATGGTTTTTGATCCGTGGTTATTATGGTAACTTGACAAAAATACGAGAGTTCCAACAGTTATGATAACTTAGTATAAATGAGAAGTTCTATTTCTAAGTTGATGTGTTATTTATGTTATTGTGGTGTGAATAGGAGACGGAAGCCCTAGATTGAAAACACGTCTCTTTTCTATATAAAGAGGATACATGCATCAATTATATTATAAGTTTATTATTCTTACTTTCATTAAACTCTCGTGTATCACTATATAAGGTTACTGACTTAAGCATCGAAGAGCCTATGTCGGGGCTATCCGGTTTAGATTTTGTTTGTAGGTCGCTCAGGTTGGAAAATCAGCTCGGAGTCCAGTGACCTATTTTCTTGGTGAGTCAATCTATTTGGTCTCATAAAGTGGCACCGTCTGTGGGAATACGAGTGACATCGAGTTATTGAGCGAACGGATTGAAAATCATGAAGGCAAGACATGCAACACTACAATCATAGATTACACGAAGTCAGGCTAGAACCAAAAACCAAGGGGAGATAACGCGACCTGAAGGTGGCAAGACAAATTAACTAACCATGGAGACACCACCATCAGGAATAGTGGAAGAGGAAAGAAGGAAAATCGGGGAAAAGAGTAACCCCCCAAGAGTAATAACATAGAGAAAGATCAATTTGGGGACCAAGGAGTGGGAGGAATTACCGTAGAAACGGGCCTACAACATTAATAAGGGGTTGCTCAACGCGCTACCTATCGACAAGTTATAGAAAATCATGACCGGAGTAGACAACGGCGATGATGAGGCAAAACTTGCAACTAGAGGAGATAAGGAGGAAGAATACAGGCCAGGACCAATTACGCCGGCCCAGAGGAGGAGCAGGGAGAATGAAATATGGATGCCTGACACATAATTGGTGCGAGCATCAAAGATAAAGCGACCTCAAAAGAGGTACTTGTCATTACAGAAGGAGAAGAACGGAGACAACATAATGATTTTGGGAAGCAAATCACAAGGAAGGGGATACCAACATAATAACTTATGACAAGAGATGGAGGAAAATGATGAGATGTTACCAACATCCCAAGAAACGAGATATATGCAGGAGGCGGTGCGAGCACTTTAGAGACAGGTCGTGAGAGTGAATCACCAGAAGTCAAGAGGCCACCCGTTCTTTGAAAAAATATTGAGGGCAGATTTGCCCTGGGTTACAAAAGGTTAGAATTTTATTACGAGGTATTGTCGGATCCCACCCGACATGTTCAAAGTTTTGAGAATGAGGCAACTTTGCGGCAGTACATGATGATGTGGCATGTAGGGCATTCGTGTCTATCTTACAAGGACTGGCGCAAGATTGGTTTCATCAGCTCACCCCGGGGAGGATCACAGACTTTGGGGTTTTAAGGTTGGCCTTTTTAACACATTTTTCTAGCACAAAGACACATATGAAAATGTACATATTGCTCTTCTCAGTGGTGCAGTGATTTGTGAAAACTTTAAAGGAGTACATGTCAAGGTCCAGGGCTACCTCGAAGGTACCCAAAACAATGGACGATATAAAAGTTTGGGCACTAAACCAGGGTTTAAGAGTGGGGGGTTTAAGAACCTCGTTGGCTAAGCAACCTGCATGTACTTTTGAGTACGTGTTAGATTGATGTATCAAATACATCTATGCGGAAGAAGCGGAGGAGGAAGATCAAGTACATTTTGGAAGAGAGGTTGGGGACTTGGAAAGACCACCAGTAAAGAGGCCTGAATCTACAAGAGAAGTACAATAACTAGTGAGAGCGATCATGGCGCCAAGAATGGAAGGAAGAGTAGAGGCAATGAATTATAGAAGAAATTCGAGGGAGAAAACAAACTTCACACACTTGACGATGCCGTGAGTTGGGGTATTCATTATGGAGAGATAGGTGCTCGACGTTGATTTGTACATATTTATGTGTGTTTCTCATTTGTTTTTGCATTTTGTTTTGTGTTTTATAATGGGTTTCAGGTCATTGTTCTTCTCATTTTTCTTTTTTTTAGTATTTTTGTAGGTCATTTCGTTTGTATTCCGTTTAACACATTTTCTCTCTCTTTTTGTAAGTTGTCATTCTAACTCGCTTAATTGTACGTTTTAGCTTTGGAACGACAAAAATCGGACGAGGGACACAGAGATATCGTCGATCGATGCATCGCTGATGCCGCCCATCGATGCAACATCAACGCTGACGTTGAAAGCCATTGTCGATCGACGTGCCGAGGTTTCTCAACCTTTGTCGATCGATGCCGCCCGTCAATGCGACATCGACGGGCACCCACCGTCGGAATTGACAGCCTTGGTCAATCGACACGCCGAGAGCCACGCGCCACCATCGACTGACGGCCAGCGTCGACGGAGGTCGACGTCAGAGACATTATCGATCGATGCAAATTGACATTCGATCGACGATCATCATTTTTACGTGAATTTACCACGACGCCATCCTCGTACGATACTATAAAATTGATGTCTCTCTTCAGCTAGACATCAAACCTAACCAGACACAGAAGCTTATCTTTTTGGAATCCTATTTTCCATATTTTTAAACATTTAAATCTTCCTCTCATTTTTCCTTCATTTTGATATTTGAATCTTTGCACTTTCGATTCCTGGATTCACATGATATGGTGTTTGAATGAATTTTTTGCAAAATCATTTCGTTGGTAGTTCGATTCCTGATCTCGTTTCATGAATTTTGAATTATTAGTTTTCTTAATACAATTTGTGTTGATTTTGGAGTTCGTTGAATTGGATTATTCGGTGGTGTTTTTATTTGAGTTAGCTTGTGAATGTATTGGTTATTTGATCGTTCATGCACTCTTGTTTATTTGATTCGTCGTTGTTTGGATGTTAGTCGATTTTATATTTATTTTCGTTCTTGTCATTTGATCGAGCACGTTTGGTTATTGTTTGTGTTTTGTTGGTTGTTCTTTTCGTTTTCAATTTTCATGTTTGAAATTCAGTTTGAAAACTCAATTGAATCTTCTACTTGCTTGGTTAATTTGAAAGTTAATTTGATTGTTTATTTTTAGTTCTTAAAACAAAACAAACAAAGAACTTAATTGATCGCGGTTTTAGATAATATTTGTGTCTTAACGAACATTTTTAAACTCTGATTGCCATTCCTTGAGAGATTTGACTCGAGTCAACTTGTCACTTACAACCGCTCCATTCTCTTGCGGACGAGCTTTTTATTTTAATAAAAAGTAAGTGTTAAAAAGTTCGATTCAAGTTTTGGCGCAGCTGCCGGGGAATGCCAAAGGTCTTCAAAAATGTTCGTACATACGTGATTAGTTAGTGTAGTTTAATTTCCGTTTATTTCACCTCGATTTGTTTAATCGTTTGTTGAGTGTATACAAGGACGTAGGTTATTTGGTGGAGAACTTGTTTCGTTCATTGACAACATTCACAGGGTCAATAGATCGAGAGTCGCACCGGGCGGAGTTGGGGGAGAGAATTCTCAAGAATATCCAATAGACGAGTCATCGATGGATCCTCCCGAGACAACCCCAAACTCACCAGAAGAACAAAATGAACGAAATGGCGTACCAGATTCGTACGTGAATCCGAACATGAACCATAATCCACCCGATGCACGAACGACTTACGCCAATCATAATCAAGGCCCACGCGATGCCCCACAACCACGACCAAATCAACCACTGCACCAACACGTCTTGCATCTCCAGCACAAACCGCAATAACATTACAATCAACAACAACAACCACCATACAATCATCAACAACACCAACCGTACTACCAACAAGCCCGAGACCCGTATATGCCACCTAACGGGCCTTACCAACAACAAGAGCCACAGCCGACCCGGATGCGAGAATTTGCTCGGCCCGTGATCATCCTGTCTGCATCATACATCCGCTTGGGTCCCACGGTCTGAGACTATGAGCTCAAGCCAACTCAACTCAACCTATTTCCCTCCTTCTATGGGCTCCCAAACGAAGACCCGCTCAACTTCATTCGGGAATTTTACTCCGTCATCCAAGCCTTTCCGTTCCAAGGCCTTCATGAAGATCAATTTAAAATGCGGTGTTTCCATACACCTTGAAGGATCGAGCAAAAACTTGTTTCATGTCGTTGGAGCCCTATTCTCTTACAAATTGGGATATGATGTACGATTGTTTTATGGGGAAGTACTATTCGAACCAAATGACGGCTGAACTCCGAGTGAAGATAGCATCGTTCAATCAAGCTAATGGAGAAACATTTCACGAGGCTTGAGAACATTTCAAAGGACTTCTGACGCAATGCCCACATCATCGCTACCCACCCGAACTCGTCAACCAATTCGTCTACGATGGGCTCATCCTTACATTTCAATACATGGTTGACAATGTTGTCGGGGGGATATCGGATCACGGACGACCCAAGAAGTGTACGACATTTGAGAGTCAATAAGCTACAATTCTCAATAGAAGAGCTTGCGATCAAAGAAAGCGGTTGTTCACAAAGTGGAGGTGTCGCGTGCATCTCATGACTACACGATAAGGATTGCCGAGTTGACGAGGCAAGTGGCCTCATTGCAAACTCAAAACACGCTTCTCTCTCAAAGCGTGCCCCAATCACCGATACCGACTAAACATGTGGAATTTGTGGAGTATACGGGCATGAGGCAAATCTTTGCCAAGCTATGTTAATGTAAATTTGCTCTTATTTGATGTGATAAGAAATGTTACCGCTTATGTTAAGTTTTTCAAAGACTTAACATCAAAAATGAGACATTTTTCTGAAAATGAAAAAAAATTGTTTTTCAAATGCAGCGAGCGTTATCTTTCGCAATCCCCTTCCTCCTAAGGAAAGTGAACCCGAGAGTTTTTATATAAAAACACTTTCAGAAATGGTAAAGAAACTCGGGGTATGATCGACCTTGGGGCGGGGATCAGTTTAATGCATTTCTCTATCTTTGAGCAGTTTGATCTAGGTGAGCTCAAACCGACAAAGATGAGACTTCAATTGGCGGATCGGTCTGTCCGGTATCCTAAGGGGATTGTCGAGGATATCCTCGTGCAAGTCAGAAGCCTCATAGTCCCCGTCGACTTTGTGATTTTGGACATGGGGGAAGTGCGAGATGATAGCCGGGAGCACACGATTCTTTTGGGCCAGCCCTTCATGGCCAAGACCAACACGCTCATAGATGTGAAGAACGGCAGCATGACCTTGTCCGTTTTGGACGAGTCGGTCACCTTCTCATCCACGACTTTCAAGCAACACCTTCTTCATCCATGAACACCGAATGTTCATTCGTCGATCCTATTGCCCCACTCGTGCAAGATGAGCTCGAAGAAGAATCTGCCATCCGTGATTTCCTCACTCAAGAAGGCAACTCATGACTCGCCGAGGACGACGATTGGCTTGAGCCCAATTCCAAGGGGGTGATTGACCTTTGTGAGCTTGGAGGTGAGAAACCTGACACCGAACTAAAGGCCAAACTTAAACTCATTCCGAGTCATCTGAAATATGTGTTCCATGAAGAAGGCAAAAAGAAGCCAGTTATCATTTTCGCCGAATTGTCGACGAAAGAAGAGGGGGCCTTGATCGTTGTTCTTAAGAAGTTTCAAGGAGCCATCGGGTGGAGCTTGGGGGACATAAAGGGGATAAGCCCAGCCACGTGCATGCACCGTATAGTGTTGGAGGAGGGTACGAAACCGATTTGAGATGGTCAACGCCATTTGAACCCGAATTTGACGGAGGTAGTGAAGAAAGAGATCTTCAAATTGATTGACGAGAGAATTATCTTCACGGTGCCCGGTAGTGAATGGGTGAGCCCCGTACACGTGGTTCTAAAGAAAGGCGGAATTATAATCATAGAAAATGACAAGGGAGAGATCGTTCCAACGAGGTTGACCACCAGTAAAATACGGTGGCGCATGTGCATCGACTATCAGTAAAATATAATTTCTCGTCGCATCAAATTCTTCTTTGCTCGAGAATCTTTTTCCCTATGCCATGAACGTTTCACCGTATTTTTTAAACACTAAAGGAACATCATCATTACGAGGTAAATTTATCTTTTTTGTTAAGATATGATCTTCAAAATATTATGAAGTGAGAGTTGAGCGGCGTGGGGTAGTCGTGAGAGCACCATCATTATTGTAGATTTTCGTTTAATTAAGATAAGTATTTGGATTTTTTTTCTAATTATATATGACTTCTTATATATTTATATTAGAAGAATAAAATAAAATATTGAACTAAATAAAATATGGGAAAATTCCCGCTTGATACACAATTGAACAAATATAATTGCATTTAATCACTCAAATTCTTTTATTCCCATTTAAGTCAAATTAGTCCTACTAAATCATAAATTACCATATAAATTATCTATAATGCCATAGTCTAATACATAACTTATTTATGTCATTCATGGTAAGTAGTGTCAACTATCCAATTAATCTTACTTAACTTTCCGCTGAATCATCTCAATTTGTAAAGTGATAAGTAAAGAAAAAATCAATAATAATCCCCTCTTTTCTACACAACGCCCAATATAATTTGTAAGTAGTATGTAATTATTTTTTGATGGAATTTTATTCTACTAGTATGAAACAATAGTATGCTATAGTAGTACAAAATTAAATTAACAATTGGTTTTTTCAATATAATAAAAATTCCATACTATAATTACAACCATTTTTATGTATAATCCTTGTTGAGAAATACTATTAGGGCGCGGATATACGCACCCCAAAATACTATTAGTTGACCCCTATTGATAATAATACCCCAAAAAATTTTAAAATGTATTTTTTTTTTTTACTAATTCAACCCCACAAACACCCCATTTTACCCCCATATAATATAATAAAAAAATAAAACAAAAAGAATAATATTAAAATAAAAATAAACAAAAAGGAAAAGAAAAAGAAAAGTTTGGAGAAAGAGAGAGAAACCGGCGGGAGTCAAAACCCTGGCGGAGATGACTCCGGCGGAGACGAGGAGCGAGACGGCGGTGTCGGCTAGCTCTCTAATCAAATCGCGACCGTTCAGATCGAGGAGGGAAATCAGAGATCTGAAGTTCGCTTCCCTTGCGACGACGACGACGGATTTATCGTCGTCGCCGGAGCATGAGACTCCGTTCCAAGAACATGGGCTGAAGAAAGTTGGGTCCCAGTTGGCCAACAAAGCCTTGGGATCGGACTGAATTGAGGAATCCTTGAAAGCTAATAAGCTGCTAACTTTGCCATTACCGTTTTGGCTTTGCTGCAAGCTTCTGGCAGTTATTGACCCCATTAATCAAAATCCCAATAAAAGCAGCGTGAGGTATAAAGGTGTTTCTTTTTTCACACCAACTTGTCAATTGTTCATCATCTTTCTACAGGTGCATAAATCTTTTTGTGGGCTGATTTTTTTTCTGCAATATATAAAATTTATTTATTCTCCCACCAACATGCTCCTTGCACTCTCAGCCGCCGGCGGCATCTCGGCGGCGGGGCATTCGGCGCCGGCCACGGACTGCTCCAACTTTGTGCTGAGCATGACGGACTGCCTGTCGTACGTGACGGCAGGGGGCACGACAATGAAGCTGGAGGGGATTTGCTGCTCGGGGCTGAAGACGGTGCTCAAAACCGACGTGCAGTGCCTGTGCGAGACTTTCCGGAACACCGTGCAGCTTGGCGTCACGCTCAACATGACCAAGGGACTGGCCCTTCTGGCAGCCTGGCTCAAAGCATTAGGATGAGGAACTTGATATTGACTTTTATGAATATGTTTGATTTTATTAAAAAAAAAAAAAAGGTTGTTTTAGTCTTTTTATTTATGGCTATTTTTGTCTAAAATATCTTGGTGTCAACTAATAATATTTTGGGGTGCGTATATCGGCACCCATACTTAGTATTCAATTATATCTTTATAAGTAGTATGTAATTTAATTCAAAAGTATTATGTAATTCAATTCGTAAAATAGTGTAGCATGTAATTTTAATTAATTATTATTAAATTAATACTGGGTTTACAATATTAATTTTAATTAATTATTATTAAATTCAATTCATAAAATAGTAGTTTGTAATTTCATACCACCTCTCCACTATATTGGGTCTACAAAATTGTGAACTATTCGTTTTTGTTTTTTTTTTTGTTTTTTGTTAGATAATATGAAAAAATAATCATACATAGAATGTAAAACATGGAGAATTATCTACCAACCTTATTTTCAAACTGAATTACTACTTATTTCAAATAATACAATTATGTAATTACTAATAAACTAGTATTGAATTACTATTGACTTTTAAATTAATTATTGCTAATAATGCTCCACACTTATGAGATTACAATTATACTACCTTTTTTGAGATGACCATTTCCCAAATATTAAACACGCTTGTACTTTCCAATTTCTTACTCTCGTCTAATAAAAGGGTAGTATGGTACAATTAGAGTTGAATTGGAGTTAATGGGAAGATAGACTTTGACTTGAATTAATTGGGATATAATTTTATTTTTTGGTTTAGATGAGAACTGCCCCATAAAATATAATCAAAGAAAAATATTAATCAGGAAAATATATAAAAAAGGTTAGTTAGACAAATATAATAAAAGAAAATATAATAAATTAGGCAGATATTAGAATTATTATAATATTAGAATTCTTATATTTAGTAAGTATCAAAACCTCTAAAACTCGACAAGTAAGCATTCGAACCATCAGAAAATTACACGTCAGCTCGAAAACCTCTAAAACTCGCCAAGTAAGCATTCGAACCACCAGAAAATTACACGTCAGCTCGAAACTTTCTAAACAGACACGTATAATAGAGATCTTTTCGTTTTAGTATATAAGTGATATATATATATATATATATATATATATATATATATATATCGATATTCTTAATAAATGACGTTCTGGCTTGTGATGAGATAATTAAGAATTGTGTAATCTGACTAAGTTGCCCAAATAATCAACCTCTTAAATATTTATAATTATCTTTTACATAAAAAAAAATCTTATTTATCTTTATCCATCTATCATACTTACGTATTTTCTAAAACTTATCTTTCACAAAATATTATTGATAAGTTAAAAAATAAAGAATTTATTAGAATTGTGATAGGGATAAAATAGACAGAAAAGGTGATAAATATCTTAAACGTCATTTAATATAAAAACTGAGAAAGAGTTTAGAACGACAATTATTTAGGAACGGAGGGAGTATTCGTTAACAAGTAAATTCAAAAAAACTATAAAATATATAGAGTCATTTAAAAATGTTTTATAATAACCTCTTACCTTAACCACATCAACCGGACAGTTTTCAAATTTGAACGTTAGAAAATATGTTTATTAATAAACAAGAGCCATGCATGCGATGCACAATTCCACACACTCAGGTTTCATTTTATATTTTATATTAAACTTTAATATTAATTTATTAGAATTTGAAATTTAAATTGTCTTACTCGAAAATTTTAATAATTTTATATTTATTTATTTATTTATTTAACATACTACATTATTAGTCAGTGCGCTTCCCGGTGTATCGGACCGGTCAACTGAACATAATTAAAGACGACACCTTCTTCCTCACCCAACCAACTACAGCCCACTCCAAGTTTACTTCAACAGCCCTTTCTCCATCTTCCCAAGAATAACATCAAAATCCTCAACTAAACCCCGGGTTTTCGATCCTGTAATTTGGAAGTCAACAATGGCCGACGAAGCTAAGGCCAAAGGCAACGCCGCGTTCTCCGCCGGCAACTTCGAGGACGCCGTCCGCCATTTTACAGATGCAATCAACTTAGCACCCACAAATCACGTCCTCTACTCCAATCGATCCGCCGCCTACGCTTCCCTCAACAAGTTCTCGGAAGCCCTTGCCGATGCGCAGAAAACCGTGAAGCTCAAGCCCTACTGGACCAAGGGCTACTCTCGTCTAGGCGCTGCGCATTTGGGCTTCCACAACTACAACGACGCCGTCTACTCCTACAAGAAGGGTCTCGATATAGACCCCACTAACGAGGCCCTTAAGTCCGGGCTCGCCGATGCGGAGGCCGCTTCGGCCCGAAGCTCCACGTCTCGTGGCGGGCCGAGGGCGAGCCCTTTCGGGGAGGCCTTCGGGCCGGAGATGTGGGTTAGGCTGGCAAGCGATCCCGGCACCCGTGGGTATCTTCAGGAGCCCGATTTTGTAAATATGATGCAGGATATTCAGAAGAACCCTAATAATCTGAACTTGCATCTGAAGGATCAGAGAGTTATGCAGGCATTGGGGGTTCTGTTGAATTTGAAGTTCCAGACTAGGGGGGCCGAGGAAGAGGCGGAGATGCCGTCTGGTGGTGGGCCTGCAGCGGCAGAGACTGAGCCAACGAAGGAGGAGAAGCGAGAACCAGAGCCAGAGCTGATGGAGGTTATGGATGAGGTGAAGGAGAAAAAGGAAAGAAAAGCGATGGCTCAAAAGGAGAAGGAAGCTGGGAATGCTGCCTATAAAAAGAAGGATTTTGAAACGGCGATTAATCATTACTCTAAGGCAATTGAACTCGACGATGAGGATATTTCGTTCCTCACTAATCGTGCTGCTGTGTACCTGGAGATGGGCAAGGTAGAACTGTTTATTTTGTATTCCGGTTTATTATGTATTGTATGTTGGCATGTTACATTTATTATTTTGTGTGATTTTATTTTGAAGATTGCAGAGCATGACTATATGACATTCTATAGTGAGTGAAAGTTGAGTAATTTTTGTTTTTAGCTTATAAATTTGGAATATGCTCATTGATAATGGTGGTATCTAGGTGTCGTTGAACAGGTTTTGGGTGGGTGTGCAAGTTATCAATATATCTATGCTAGCTGATTGATCTCATACTTCGAGTTATATGGCATTCTGATTTGTGCTTCTTCGTTAGTCTTTTGCATTAGCCTCTTGACTCTAGTAAACCCTAAGTTGTGCTATTCTTGGGTCGTGTATCGATCCAACCCTCTCTTTCGAGTGCCTAATTTAATATGCATAACCAGTGGAATTATTACTAATTCAGATGCAAAGAAATTAAAGAGCAGAAATAAGTGAGATAACCTGTAATTTAATAAATGAAAACTTCAAAACATAAGTACCGTGGTGGGAGTTCAAGTATTTTGTTTGTCCTTTCTCAAAATATTACTTAGAGGAGGATGACATTACACGTAACTCGTTTTTTTTATCTTATCATGTACTGAATAATGTAACAGTAATTTCCTTAATGGAACTCATAATGTGCTGCAATTGAAGCCTGATATCATCTCCTTGTAATTTTTTTATTTTATTTTTTAATTTCAGTATGAGGACTGCATCAAAGATTGTGACCAGGCTGTCGAAAGGGGTAGAGAACTGAGATCAGATTTCAAGATGATAGCTAGGGCCTTGACGAGGAAGGGATCCGCGTTGGTGAAAATGGCCAAGTGTTCACAGGATTATGATCCTGCTATTGAGATTTTCCAGAAAGCTTTAACAGAGCATCGGAACCCAGATACACTGAAGAAGCTCAATGATGCTCACAAAGCAAAGAAAGATCTGGAGCAACAAGAATACTTTGATCCACATATAGCTGATGAGGAACGTGAGAAAGGTATTGCAACCTTTTATAATTCATTATTATTTGCTTAGCGTGACATTGGCTGTGTTTGGTAATTAGAGGTTTCGGGGTTGAATTAGCTTTTTGGGTCCAAAAAGCTAATTTTGAAAAAGCAGGATACACGAGCTTTTTGGAAGAGAGGATTGAACAGTGAGTTAAAATGACAATTTTGTCCTCAAGTTGCCAAAAAGAAAATGACATATTTATTATTAATTTACGTACAAAATTTGTTTACAACTAATTAATGATTAAATATAGTAATACTTCAAATTTAATGTATTTGAAAATAAGCGACTCAAGAATTTTTAATATATAATATTCTTTAAACAATGACTAATTTATTTTGTTGCAAATATATTCACCATATAAATCATTATTATTATCAAAAATAATACCAAACAATAAATTGTGTCAATGTTCTTTTTGGTCATATTATGTAATCAGGTAGCTATCGGCTATCATCTATTTACCAAACACTTCTATACAAACAATTAGTACAATTAGCTAGTTAAACCAGAGCTAACACAATCAGTTACCAGCCATCGGCTAATACAATCAGCTATGTGCTAATGCCAAATAGGGCCATTATTGTTTATTACTAAGGATGCTTGGTGATGAATCGCAGGCAATCAATACTTTAAAGAGCAGAAGTACCCTGAGGCCATCAAGCACTACACCGAAGCAATTAAGAGGAACCCAAACAATCCAAAGGTATATTTTTACACATAAATATTACATATAGAGCGAAGATCTTGTTTGATGTTGGTATATTTGAAACGGTTGAATTTACAGGCATATAGCAATAGAGCTGCTTGTTACACAAAACTTGGAGCTATGCCTGAGGGGCTCAAAGATGCTGAAAAATGCATTGAACTTGATCCGACATTTTCTAAAGGTTATACCAGAAAGGGTGCTGTCCAATTCTTCATGAAAGAGTACGAGAAGGCATTAGAGACATACCAGGAGGGGTTGAAGCACGATCCCCACAACCAGGAATTGCTCGATGGTATCAGGAGGTAAATGGGTTGACTTATTATTTCTTTTTTTGTTCCCTAGATTTTTTTTTTGCCTTTCTGCAACTCATATTGATCACATTTATATGCAGATGTGTAGAGCAGATAAACAAGGCTAGCCGTGGAGATTTGACCCCAGAGGAACTGAAAGAGAGACAGGTTTGACATGTCTTATTTTCTAGTGGTTTAACTAAGTTTCAGTGGTGGTACTTACTCAAAAATTTGTTTCAGGCAAAAGGAATGCAGGATCCTGAAATTCAGAACATCCTAACAGATCCAGTAATGAGACAGGTAAACGACAAGGAGATCATATCCCCCTTTGGTTGATGTGATGAGTTTGTGTGGCTTTTTCTCATGCTGGGTCTTTTTCTTTGAATAGGTTTTAGTCGATTTCCAGGAGAATCCAACTGCTGCTCAGGAACACATGAAGAACCCTTCGGTGATGAGCAAAATACAAAAACTCGTCAGTGCTGGAATTGTTCAAGTCAAATGAAAGAGTCGGAAAACTATGAGAGTATTAAGATCAGCATTGATCAAAACTTTCACTTGAAGCGCTCTTAATGTTACCTGCACATTCGTAACAAGGTATCTCTTCTAATTTGGGTCAAGAGAACCGGTTGTAACAGTGACCTTTGTTCTTTTATTTTCTGATTCATATATTGGACTAATGGTCTTGGAATTAAGGTGCGCAATATTGTAACTTTATTGCCTGCAATGGGGTTTACAATATTTGTTGAGACGACTGATCTTATTGCATTTCGTTCTAATTCTCTTTTTGTATCTTTCCATCCACTGTTTTCTTTTCTGTTCTATTGTTGGGTTAGAAATTTGACACATGACATTAGAAACTGGGTGCAAATTTATTTTGACTTAATTTCCTATTTATGTTGCTCAATTTTCTCCAAGTTAGATTGTTTTTGCATAGCTACAAAGAACTGTTTTTCATTAAATCCTTTCTTTTCAAGGGGAAAAAGACAGAATATTGTCGCGAGAGGTATTTTTGGATTTTAAAATCTGCTCATGTGTTGGATGAAAGATACTAAGCTTATTGAGCAATAAGATTGTGGATTTTTTTTAATTTATTTTGTTTCATGCTTTGTTATATAGAACATTACATCAGCTTAACTCATTGTTCATTCGGTTCATGAATAATTGTTCCAGAGCTTTTTCACAACATGGTATTTGTATTCATAATTTATGTTTTATTGCATTTCTTACTTTGGAAACATTGTTGCAGATATTACGTCATTAACTTGATCGAGTTTCATTCATTTGTGTTTGACGTTCAGCCAATTCCCTAGCCCATGGCCCAGTCGAAAGTTTGTGTACAGATAAATCTTCAGAAGAATATTGTTTTTGGTGTTGCTCGTTTAGGCTTTATTTGGATGGCTCTCCCCAGAACAAAAACTTTTCCAATCACTTGACAAACACTGTTTTTCACGTTTCCTGGTACATTTTTATACTTATATACACATTTCCAATTTAAAAAAAAAAAAAACCCAATCACCCTACAATCACTAATATCAAGCAGCGTCATGTGAAATTTATCTTTCTTCAGGAAAAGAAAAATGAAACGAGTGATCAATGATTTGGCCTGTTCATCAGGTTTGGACCAAGAGTTATGGTGAATTTCTCATCTCTTTACATAAATTATTAGGCAAAATTGAGGTGATAACTTAATTTTACTAAATATATAAATGGGGAATTTCATACATGTAGCTAAATATATTACATGATGGCATGTGCTGGTCATTGTGACCCTTAAATTTGGAATTTCTTGAGATATATCTAACTAAAAATATTACGTGGTGACGTGTGCATTTTTAGATAAAAATATTAGTACTTGGTAACATGTGTCGGTCATGTTACCCTCAAATTTGAAAATTTTGAGATCTAACAAAAAATATTACATGGGGACATGAGCTGGTCATGTAAACCTCAAATTTGGGAAATCTTGAGACCTTAGGCCAAATTCGCCAATTTTTACCTTTCTTTAGGGGTAGTCGATATTTTGACGTGAACGGAAGATAGGTTGCGTTACACGATAATTTTTTATTTTATTTTATTTAAAATAAAAAGAATTATTTAAAATGTATTAAAATATTTAAATAAGTAATTGTATATATGTATACGTAAATTATATATATCTCTGTGTGTGTGTATATTTCGGTAAGAACATCACTGGTTCTCACACCATAGATAGTTTTACCATAACTGCTCCCTATATATAAATCATCTAAATATTATTTAAAGATCGAATAGTATTCAAAATGATATAACCTAATTCATAAAAGATTTGTTATTAGACGAAATATACTTTACAAATTATGATAAATTTCCTTATACACAACATTTGTAGTGTTGTTAACATGTTTATTCTCATCATTGTCGATCAATATTTGTAAATCTATACGATTGGTCACCTTTGATATAGCAACGTATAACTGACCATGGCTGAAAACAGGCTTCTTCAGGAAAACTCCAACATGAGAGAGATATTGTTCTTGAATTTTGTTGATCATCATAGCATATGACACGATCAGAGGAAATTGTCATCGTTGGAACTTGAAAGGGAACCTCGAATTGGATGGTGTGACAGTCATTTTAAGGATTAACAACAATTTACCCGCATTGCTTCCTTGAGAAATATTAGCCTATACAATATGACCGTCAAGTAAACAACTAACATTACACAACACAAGGGAATGATCGATATTTCTCAACAACATGAGTGGAATTCTAATTTTTTGTTTTAGCTCATAGAGGCAATCCATAACATTTAATGGTATTTAGAAACTCTAGTGAGTAAACGTCCTATAATCAATATGTCAATGTTTGAGTCAGATTTGCATGCATTATCAGAGTTAAGATATACTTCACATTCCCCCTTTAATTTTATGACATCATATATTTATTAATCAAATCGACGACATCAAGTGTTGGGGAAAGAATAGCCCGACCCTCCAAATAAGCGAAACATTCAGCAGTTTTTCCAAATTGTGGATATGTGCTCGCCACAATTGACAGAACATGGTCTCCCATCATCTTTCAATAATAGATAACTTAGATTTCAATTTAAACGATACCATCATTTGGTCCTCCAACTATTACATCTCCTATACTATTTATCAAGTTGAAAACATTCTTTAACTTGATACAATTGGGATCTGCATTGTGATTTTTGCAGCACCACATTCTTGGTCTACTTCAAAACTATGTAATGAGTCCATAAATGCGAATATTTGATCACTGTGTGAACTATGTCTGGTCTAGTACTTTTTGGAATAACCGACAAAATTTGATGAAAATCTCTACCAAGAATTATTATTTTGTTACCGAATGGAAGCTGTGTATTAGAATTATTTTGCAATGTCATCACGTTTTTCAATGTTTTGTCCAGAGTTTCAAAATAATGGTTATGCATCATTGGAGTTTCGTCCCAAATAATGAGATGCGCATCCACCATTAATTTTGCAAGTGGAGTACCAGTAATGATCGAAATCTTAGTGGATATTAAAAGTAACCCTAAATCTAGAATGCCCATTTCTTCCTTTCGAAGAAGAAGAAAAGTTATGTCATTAGATATTACATTAAGAAAACTTCCACTATTAGATTTAACAGTTGTAAAAAGCATCCTCTGTATCTATAGATAAGAAATACACCACTCTTGGTTAAATATATTGCATCCATTACTTTATCAATTTTGGCGGAATATAGTAAATTCGTACTAATGAAAACAAATCTACTTTTCTAGGTGTCCATTCTTTTAGTTTTTGAGTACTAATTTTTTTTTTTAGGAAACTAAA
>BMAC01000034.1:1109575-1113688 GCA_014905375.1 Phtheirospermum japonicum | reverse complement strand
TGTTGGCAGTGCTACAAATTTGACAATTTCAGGGGTGCTTTTTTCATATTATGGCAGCGCTTTTTTACTACACTAAAACTGCTTTTTTCTAAAATTGCATATAATTACACTGTGCAATACTTGGAGTGCTTTTGTAATATTGTTAGAGTGCTTTTGAACTACACTAATACTGCTTTTTGGCCCAACATTCAACCCTACCCATTCATTCAGCCCTACATTCATTAAACCCTACCCATTCAGAATTCAGCCGACAACACCACCGTTCGCCAACAACCATCAACACCATCGCCCAGCTGCAGCCAAACCCCGCCGCCGTCGCAAACCAGACGCCTTTCATGGCCGTATGGGCCCAGAGCATCGGCCTAGTCAGGCCAAGTCGTCGCCTTTCTCAAACCCGAACAGCCATAGCTCTCAGCCACAACACCCGCCGCCAGACGCAAACCAGCCGGAGAATCGAACGCCGCCATCCGCCGAGGCCACCACCATGTTTCCCAGTCTCTTGAGCCGCCGCCTCCATAGTCGAGCATCGCTACGCCGCCACCATGACCGCCACCCTTCTCAGCCGTGCCCCGGCCACAGATCCATTCCAACCGTGGTCAAGCGCCACGGTAATCACCGAGCGGCCCCACGAAGAACCAGACGAGATGCCTCACCCGCCGGATTGCCCAGCCGAGCCACCTGCCCGAGAGTCCATCGCCGCCATCGGTTTTCGGAGAAGGCGGAGAAATTGCCTGCCAATTGGAGCATCGCCGTCACACCGCCGCTACGGGTCGCCATCGCCGCTCCGCCGGTGCTACGCCAATTTCGCCGTTGCTGCACTTGGCCGATTCTGAATTGAGGAGTTGGAGAATTTCGGCCGATTGGAGAGGAGACGGGGAAGAAAAGGGGCGGATTGTAGGGTTGGGGATGATTGGAAAATTAAACAGAATAGGAATATTGGGTTTAATGCGGGGATGGTGGGAATTTATTTTGATTAGCTGATTTGTAAAATTACATAAAAGCCCTCCTCTTTCCATATATGTAATTTAATGAATTTAAAAAATAGAAAAAATCTTGTCCACACATATTATAAGATCTACGATCCGGATTGGTCCCTAGGTTCGCATATATTGACGTGGGATTCTATTTGAACCTAAATCCTATATATATATATATATGAGCTTTGTTATTTTTAATATTAATTAGTGTATCTATCCTAATTATATTAAGTAAATTCCTATATAATTTAAAAAAAGAAAAATAATCATTTGTGACTTTTTTTCTCTTACATGTTTTTTTTTTTTATTGTTTTCACTATTTAGCATGGATTGTAGGTCTACAATTTCATGTGAAGATAATTTTTTTTCTCCGCACAATGAGCAAATGATAATGTAAGTATTGATAAAATATAAATATTAAAATGATGTTGAAGGGGTTAGTATGTAAAATATAAATGCATACCTAACAGGATAAATTTAATTTTGGAATTTCAATTGAAATTAAGTATGACATGAATGCTTTCAAAATTAATGTCTTTAGCAACATTTGCTTTCAGAGTCGGTCTTCCCCTTTTTTTATTTTCGAATTAGTTGATCTTTTTCCAAATCTATTGTTGTTGATGTCATAGTATTTATTCCACTTAGTGGTGGGTTTTGCCCACTTGTATTTGTTTACGCGATTTCTGAGATATTAACAAAATACATTATTTTATGAGATCAACTCAAATAAAAAAGTGTTGAATCGTAATAATATTTTATAAACAACACGTTGATAGACAATAAAAGTAATATCAAGTTATATTGTATTTTGAATTTTTGTATAATTTAATTAAATAAAGTGATCAATTTATTTTTGAGAAAACGTGACGAATTTGATATGTTGGATTCGTGATCAATTTTTTTTGTGTTTTTTTATGTTTTTTTTTTTTTTGGAAAAAAGAGTTACAAAAATATTTTACTCTTTTTTAAAAAATTTGATTTTAGTTCTAATATTAGAAATAAAATTCGAAATTTTAACTTTTAATATTAGAATCAATTTACCTACGTATCCTAATAGAGGAATCAAATCTCACGTAATTCTTATACTTACCTTACCTACCTACGTGGATAGTGGAGGAGGCTCGTCTTCTTTCATTCGTTGCTATCGTTGTCTTTACTTCCTGAATTGGTAATGATCGCTCTCTTCACCTTCATCCAATTATGATTCTTGTTCTCGTTTTTCAGTCTTGATCCAATTATTTATTAACATTTGATTTTCAAGGTTTTTAGGTAATAAGTTAGAACGTCGACACAAAACCTCCCGTGCTAGAGGCTTGTTCGACAAAAACCGTTGAAACAGAAACGAAAAGAACCTCAATTTTAGAGAGTGTAGGAAAAATATTAGTCACTTTCGCCAAAAACTGCACAAGATTGTTAGTGCTATCGGGTCTTTTCGGGATAATTCCCGATTCAAATATACCCCTAAATAAGCTTTCAATTCCATTATTCAACTAGCATTAATCCTTTGTCGTTTTCGCTTAGTATCCTCAATCAACATCACATATGGGTTAGAATTTGTGGAGTGTCGGTAAACAATGGTCTTACATTAGAAGTAGTGGTAGGGGAAGTGGAAGGTGAAGATGACACATTAACATTACTAGAACATTGATCTTTTACATATTTATTATGGCCCTGATTGGCAATCAGCAGATAGCGGATAGTTGATAGCTGATTGCATTAACTGTTAGCGGATAGCTGATTGTATTAGCAGTTTGTATAAAAGTATTTGGTAAATATTTGAGAGTTGGTAGTTGTTTGATCGTGTAATATGACCAAAAAGAGGCATTTGCACAATTTATTATTTAGTAATTCTTCTATTAATAACCAAATTTATAATATATTGAATTACAGTACTTTTACAGAAAAATAATTATTATTTAAAAACTATTATTTATAAAAATTCTTAAGTTGTAATTTGTTAATATATTAAATTTAATTTGGATAATTATTACTATTATTTAATTGTAATAAATTCTTGTATGTAAACTAATATTTATTCATTTATTTTTTTGGTAATTGGAGGACAAAACTGTCATTTCAATTTATCTTCAAAACCTCTCTTTTCAAAAAGCTCCTATATGGAGCCTTTTCAAAATTAGCTTTTTGAACCCAAAAAGCTAATTGTAACCTTTGTTTACCAAACATATCAATTAGAGGATTGGACTGGTCAATCCTCTCAATTGAGTCAAATCCTCTAATTTTGGCTCAAATCTCTTTTTACCAAACGGGACCTATGATAAACCAAAATGTCCACATTTCTTGTTATTTTGCGGCTGATTTAGATTTAATTATTATATTGTATAATAGATTGGAACACTGCCAATTACCATGCAAAAAGTACTAAAAGCTTAAACATATAAACAAAAAACAATCATAAATCAACAACTAATAAACACTTGGGTAAACAACAGGTAAACCCAATAATAAGTATATATAAATATAATCAACATCAAGTAAACCCATGATAGACTTGTATAAAAATAAATAAGTTATAAATAACAACGAACACTTGCATCAATTAGAAAGTTTAAGACTCTCGACAACTTAGATTCTACAAACATAGGCAACAAAAGTTGAAAAAAATGATGTGAACCTAAATCCATCTGTAGTTAGAAATAAACCACTATGATTTTTATTACAAACTATTATTGAAAATGTCGTTTCTCAGTTCTTCTATTAATGCATCAGGAAATTCAACTTCACTTTGGTATCCATTATTCAGTTTATTCTTAGAATACTCTCACAACAATAAGGGTAGACATGTGTGAGTTTCAGCATTGAAATCTTCTATCGAAATGTCGACATCGGCAATAAATGCGTTAGAAATATTACTTGAATTCTTGCCTCGAAAATGAGATTTTATTCCATATCAACAAAAAAACCAAAAGTTCAACAGAAAACAAACGATAGATCCAAGAAAAAAAAAGATTAACCCCACTTTTCATATTATTATGAAATCAGATTTTTTTTTCATAGCTAAATGTGAAAAAAGGTTTCTAATCAACCTAATTAATTTGCAGTTTGATCATATGACCAGCTTAAATGATAATGCTTAAAGTTTTTAACTTCATATGCTAAGATAACAATTCATCTTCTA
>BMAC01000034.1:1064575-1104575 GCA_014905375.1 Phtheirospermum japonicum | reverse complement strand
CATTATTTGGAATTCCGATCTAGGAGCACTACCAAAGTGTTTCAAAGGTGGGGTTATCTTGACGTAGGTCTGCCTCTGGCCTAGAACCTAGATCAGTTCGTTCTTTTTTCTCTGATAGGTGGTTAGAACTTCATCTGGGTTCGAATCCTACTGAGAGGTCCACCAGAGATCAGAAATTGTTGAAGAAACAACAAGATCTTTCTTTTGTCCCTTACAGGCGATCGGAAAATAAACCTCGTTTCAAAAAAATACGTACCCTTGGCCATTTCTTCAAATCTCTATTCTGATTCAAAATCGTGGTTTAAGGTGTATTCTTCCCTGTTCCGGTCATGGAATAGATGAAATAAATCAAAAAAATGGATTTTTGTTCAAGAATGAAATCTTATTGGAACTGTCCATATCCGGTTCATCCTTCAGAACCCTATCACACCCCGGATCTGATGAAATAGGATGATTTGAAGCGTGATACCGTTTGAGCTTAATCGTTTAAACTTTGATGAAATTCTTTTTACTTTCTTTGAATTTCAATTTAACAATGCAATAATATTCAAAATTGTTTTTGATTGACACTACATATCTAATCTACATAAATACAAAAAAGATAAATGGAAGAATAAAAAAGGAGCTAATAGGAGATAATCACAATACTAAACGACATAATTACTTGATCTGTGATTTTTTTTAATAAATCTAGTTAAATTCCAAATATACTAATAATATCTTGGATTACATAAGATATCATTCACATACTTGATCTGTGATTTTCTTTTTTAATAAATCTAGTTAAATTTCAAATATACTAATAATATCTTAGATTACATAAGATATCATTCACAGTCATTGATACAGCATTAATAGGAGATAATCACAATACTAAATGACATAATTACTTGATCTGTGATTTTTTTAATAAATCTAATTAAATTTTAAATATACTAATAATATCTTGGATTACGTAAGATATTAGTAATAGTAAATAATTAAATATGAACAAATAATTTAAAAACCAAAACTCTAGATTAGGACCAACAATTCAATAAAAATATTTTATATAAGTTCATAGTTAACAACATATCACACCTACCAACAATTAAATTAAAATATACCAAGCAAAAAATAAATCATGTATAAATGAAAACTATTCTCTTTGCCATTTTTGACACTCAAAATAAACCATATATGAATGAATTTTTTACCTTTGCAATTTCTGAAACTTATATATAATTAGATTGTTCGAATAATCCAACAAATGATTTTTTTTAAACTTATAAATAACTAGATTGTTCGAATAGTCCAACTAAGAATTTTGTACACACTCAAATCAATGTATGAAACTGTAAGAAATGATATTCTCCCTCAATTGAGGGTTACGTATATTGTCTTCACTCTTTAAATAAGAATACAATCATATGTTTTCAAGTCAACTAAATCCCTCAAAAATGGGAAGAGAAATGTACAATATCTGAATACAAAAATAGAATATTGACTAATGTACAATATCTAACTACGAAAATAGAATATTGACTAATTCCTAACACCCCCCGTCAAGCGAAGCGGATTGGAAACAACGCGCAGCTTGGAATGAAAGAACTCAAATAGTGGACGAGGCAGACCTTTGGTGAAGATATCCGCAAGTTGAAGATGAGACGGAACGAACTTGGTATGTAGTCAATTAGAAGTGACAAGTTCCCGAACGAAATGATAGTCAATATTGATATGCTTGGCTCATTTGTGAGCAATAGGATTTTGACTTAAGAATAACGCACTCTTGTTGTCTGAGAGAAGTGTAGGGATACTAGATGGTAGCGCATGAAGTTCATGAAGAAGAAGCGTGATCCAAATGATTTCGGAAGCGGCATTAGCCATCACCCTATATTCAGACTCACAACTGGACCGAGAAACAGTGGGTTGCTTCTTAGCACTCCAAGACACAAGATTCGGACCAAAAAAGATGGAATAACCATAAGTAGAACGGCGAGTATCTAGACAACGTGCCCAATCAGCATCGGAATAACCCAAAATAGAAGAAGAACCACGGGAGAAATCAAGACCAAAATTGACAGTACCCTTAACGTATCGCAAAATCCTTTTTAAAGCCTGAAAAATGCTCATTTGTCGGATTGGCCTGAAACTGACTTACCGTATTAACAGCAAAAGAGAGGTCCGGATGGGTGATAGTGAGATACTGAAGAGCACCAATCAGAGATTGATAAAGAGTAGGATCGGAGAAGAAATCACCATGAGCACGCAGAAGCATTGTAGTAGCAAGCGGACTCGATACCGGTTTGCAGTCAAGCATGTTGGCCCGAAGAAGAATGTCGCGGGCATACTTTGACTGACCCAAGAAAATGCTAACGGAAGAGTATGTAACCTCAAGACCAAGAAAATAATTCAAGCGACCAAGGTCTTTAATGGCAAACTCCTTGCTAATTCGAGAAGTAAGGCGCGTGACCAAAGAGGAGTCATTACCAGTGATAATGATATCGTCAACGTAGACCAAAAGGAATAACATGGCGTTACCAGAATAGTAGATGAAAAGAGATGTGTTGGATTTGCTCTCCACAAACCCTAAACTAACGATAAAATCACTGAAACGCTGGAACCAATCACAAGGTGCTTGTTTGAGACCATAAATTGACTTTTTGAGGCGACATACATAGGATGGGTGAACAGATCGGTAAAACCAGGAGGTTGCTCCATAAATACAGGCTTATCTAGACGGCCATGAAGAAAAGCATTGTTAATGTCGAGCTGATGAAGCTGCCAATTTTGCATAACTACAAGCAAGAGAATGATACGGATAGTAGAAGCTTTAACAACATGACCAAATGTATGATCATAATCGAAACCGGGAAGCTGAGTAAAACCCTAGGCCACAAGACGAGCTTTATGGCGATCAATAGATCCATCTGCAATAAATTTTGTTCGAAACACCCACTTGGCTCCAATTACATTGTCAGTTGAAGGACGAGGAACAATATCCCAAGTGTGATTCGAGCGTAACGCTTGTAACTCTTCATTCATAGCACGAACCCATTCCGGAGATTTAGCAGATGATTTGAAGCCTTTTGGATCCTTTACGGAATGCAACGAAGTTAGAAATGCACTGTGAGCTACGAAATCCGAAGAGAATGGGTATTTTGTCTTGACAATACCATCTTGAGCACGTGTACGCATAGAATGAGTACGAGATAAAGGAGCCGTATGCGCCTCAGAAGACGGCAGGGATAGCGTCGAGGAGCTGCTATGAAGTGAAACAACATCGTTAGGCGGAGGTGCAGCTGTATGCGGAGGTGCAACAGGCAAGTCGTCCTCAACAATAAGTGGAGGAGGTAGCGCAGAGACGGACGGTGCTGGAGGTGGTGCCGGAAAGGCCGCAATAGTAGGTGCTGGAAAAGGATCGGAGAACGCCGAAAACTCAAGGTTTCCAGATGATGATGTTAAAGAGGAACCGCGGAAAGGAGATAATTCTTCATCAAATTGAGCATGACGATGAATATAAGTCCGAGAAGAGATTGGATAATTCCTCATCTTTTAACTACAACATTAGAACTATAAACTTATTTTAACATTATCAAACCAACAGATACAACAAAAACCTATTTACACAATAATTTGTATAAAATATCCTGTATGAAATCCAAAAAACAAAAATCAACATAAAAAAGGCTATAATTTATAATTCTAATAGGTAAAAATAACACATACAAGTGAAAAATAACAAACTTTGAGCTTGAGACTCTGGGAGATATTTCTTCTCCATTGAAAGTCTTCGTGTCTCTATAAAATTGGTTTATTTTATTTTAGCAGGATCTAGTTCTCGCCGTAAGATTTTGGAATTTAAAAGTCGAAAACTAAATTAGTTTTCTTCCGGTGAAGCAAGAGAGTACGAGGGTTTGATATTTTGAAATTATTAAAGGAAAAACATAAGAAATACCCATAATTAAGGTATTAAATAGATAAAAATAACTCGAGAAATTTGCTGACATTGATCACATAATTTTGAAAAAAATTAATAAAATCATCTCGTAAAATAGGAATAAAATGCATTCTAAATAGAAAAATAATATTAAACAAAAGTAAAATGAAAAAAAGAAAAGTTAAAAAGATAGAAATTAAAGACATTTTCTCCTTTTATACTATATAAAGCTACCGTATGAAAAAATATATATAAAGAATGGAAATGACTACGGTGTCGTGAAAATATCATACCTCCCAACCCCCCTACATTTACCTTTCTTGATTTTACCATTATCCATAACCAACTTTGAATCTAATGATTCTGATTAGAGAATGTGGTAGAAGTCCCATAAAAAATGTGGACAGTGGATAATAAGACTATGGAGGAAAATAAATGGCCCAAAATGGTTTGGGCTCTATATGAATCGTGGGTACTTTAAGTTGGGCATAAAATTCAAATAAAGGAACGATGATCCATAACAATAAAAGAATGGTTAATTCTGTCCGGACTCGAACTTCTACTAGCCGTACCCGAACTTTCAATGCACTTATTATATTTTTGTTTTCTTTTTACATTTTCTATTTATACCGGAGTGAATTACCCTACCCCCAAACAAACCATATTCCTAACCCACAATAGAATCTCTAACAACATTCATAATTCATTTGCTAACAGAAAAAAGAAAAAGAGTAACGAAACAACGTAGCGGAGGGTTGGGGGAATTGACATGAACCATATGAAATTGAGTAGTCATCACGAACGTCATATATCGAAAATTGTCATCTTTCTCGACCACTAATCGCTGACGCCATGAATAACATGGGTATATAAATATTTGTTTCTTCCATTTTTGTTGTTTTTTTAAACTTATATATCGTGTTTAATATGATATTTTGAATTATATTATTTTTAATGACCTAAATATAGTTATGGGTAGAATTAATGTTGTTAGTAGCATGTAATTTGATGCTTTGAATTGTCGATTTTCAATATTTTGGTTTAGGTTTCAGAGGTGTTTTGGCTGCTATTGATCGAAATGAGTACAATCAGTTGGCGCTCCTGGTCTATCGAAAATGTTGAAATATTTTGGCTATAATTGGCCGAGATTTGTATTGGTTTTATTAGAATCGATGTAAAATTGAAAATAATTTATATCAGTTCAAAATCGATGTAAAGCTGAAAACAGTTTACACATCAGTTCAGAAACCGATGTAGAAACCAAACTCACTGAAAGTTCGACAACTGATGGCCGAAATTTCTTCAAAGTTTCAACCAACCAGAGTTGAAATTTGTTGATGATTTCGGCCACTTGTGGCCAACATTTTTTCAAAATTTCAGTCGACTAGGGCCGAACAAGTCCCAAATAATTTTTGAAATTCGAACTAAATTTACATTAGTCATGCAAAAAAGTATTAATCGAACAAAAAGAAGAAATACTTGCGTTGACTGTTTCCATGTGATAAGTCCAAAAAGTTGGGTTACCAAATATAGGGGGTACTAACCTCAAAATAGAAATAAGCGACCTGAAATAGATTCTGAATACGTCACAGCGACCTGCCAAGCCTTCAACAATCCTCCTAGCGACCTAGCTGGTCATGCAAAACAGCGCCTCAAACGGGCCGGATTTCGAGACCGTTAAGACCCTCCGACACTTAAGTTAATAAGCGAAATCAAAACACTCAACACTTCTCTTCAAATATAAAACAGTAATGCGATAAAGCAATATCGACTTAAAAAATAATGAGAGGTATGCACCTCCTTTTATAAATACAAGAGAAGTCCTCCCCATGCAAGGGTTACCTTCTCCTACCATAATTCCATAAATACCACAACTGAATTATAAATAGGATTCCTCCCATATGCTAAGATCCCATAAATAATAAACTTCTCATTAAATTAATAGAATAGGCCTTAGCCCATTGTTCTTTCCATACAGTCCATCGAAACCTCATAAACTACTCACAAAAAGCCCGCAGGCTTGATACTCACAAAAACCCATAATCGAGCTCAAGTACACAGCTCAAACCACAAGAGGTCGCGACCCTATATAAGAACTCATCCTTATACTTCAGGTCGCTGCTCCACAAACCAACCCGCTCACTCTTCCAATGAAACCATTTAGCTCGCTCACCTCCCAGAGGAACACTTTCTCTAGGAAATGAAGTCACTTATCACAAATACACTCATATATCAAATAATATTACGTATGAACATTTTTGTCCGTATCACTATTTTTTTCTCATCACCGGTTTATGATTTGCTATGTTTGAATCATTAGGGTTTGGTAAAGAAAAATGGAGTCAAGTTGAAAGAAAGAATTGAAGGGTGAATAATGGAAGAAAAATATTGAAGGTGTTAAATTATATATTTGTGTTTTTTAACGAGTGTGTAGTAATTTTTATTTTTTATAAATATATTTAGCAATTGAGATGAATAATAATTCATAGAATTATATAAAAGTATATATATCATTTCACTAAGTGACATTTTCATTAATAAAGTTTGAATGGATACAACTAGCAAATATTCAAGTGCGAAATAGAATTGACATAAAAGAATAATAAACATCCTAATATGACCCAAAATAAAATATGATAAGAGGCTACATGGAAAATATATTATGGGCTCTCTTAAAAAATAAATTGAGCATGGCTAAATAAGAATAAAAAATTGTGGAGTTGAAATAACTCATGACTATTTTAAATGTGTCGAGATACTAAATAATAAACCCATTAAAGTGAGAATTAAATCTAATTCGTTGGATCTTGATGCTTCAAGAATTTAACGTACAAATTATGGTTAATATTCAATATACATGAGTGTGTAGTAAATATAAAATCGGCCTCTCCAAACTCAAAAAGGATGCATAATATAAAAGCAATTTTTGTACAATTGAAAAGAAGATTAATTAGATATATATTATAATCATATTAATTACATAGCTATTTGAAGGAGGTTGGCATACCCCCATCATTCAACCAACAAAAACTAAAAAAAAAAAGTACTGGAAATAAAATTATTCAAGCAGCAACTTACTAATAACCAAAAACCAAAAAAGATAATAGAGGCCTAATCATGTGACAAGTTTCCACATGTCACATTAATACTTTAGAAGACCTAATATTTATCATGCTAATTAGTCTTTTAATCATTTGCAGGTGCCTCTTCTATCTTTCCATCCTCTTCTGACATTCTCACCAGGGCTTCCAGAAATTCTTGAACCTGAGCGTAATCATCGAAATCATGTTCGTCCGAATATTAGTCCACATTTTACGTAACACGGAAAATAAAAAAGGATATTCATCTACATTCTCACCTCCAAAGTATCCCTAAGAGAAAAACAAGCGTTGCTTTCTTTTGGGACAGCTGATACGAGTATACCATAGCCATTCTTGTTCTTCCTCAGCACCTATAATTAAATAAAAAAAATCATAATGTCGCGAGATTCTAGGGACAAGTTCAACAAATTTTGAGGTGTTAAATCTCTGTGTTTACCTTGAATGCATCCTCATCTGTCCTGTCATCTCCGATATAAATTGGGAGAACATCGTCGCGGTCACTAAATCCTACACGGACAAATTTTCATGGTTTGAATATCGGTATATGACAACTAATCACGAATATTGTATCTTGGTATTGGAGTATTATATACTCACCAAGAGATTCAAGAAGAAACTCGACTGCTTTTCCTTTGTCCCAGTCAATCACAGGACGAACCTCCATAACCTATTTGGAGCAATAACTTATTATAACAACGCGTTGTATATTATTCTTTTTATTCATTATAATCGTGCCAAAAGGTTTTACAATACCTTTCGCCCATGAGTTAGTCGCAGCCGAGGATAATCATCCAAAATGTCATGAACATATTGTGCAATAACAGGCCAACTCTGCAATTATGGCAAAAAAAAAAATTGAGTAACTAATCAACATTTGATAACAACGATGGAAAGGGAATAAGTTCAAATTGCTTACATTCTCGTCTACATTGCGGTAATGTACAGAGACGCAAAACTTATGATTCTCCACTTTTGAGCCTTTAATGTCTTTCGTAATCTCCACAAATTTCCTGAAAATCTGAAAAACCCAACGAAAAATTAAATAACATGGTTTTTCACTATTCTTCGACCCGACCAAATGTGATAAACTAACAAACCTCGTTGATCATGGGTAGAAATTCACTAGCTGGCTGGAACAAATTGACCTCCTTGCCCTGCACATGCGAAATGTGAAGATCATTAATAGGTTGACGAAAACGACAAAACACATTCGCATAGGCTACCGAAAATTAATACCGTCTGGTCGGTAGATTTGACACAGCGTAAATGGTTTTCAGAAACCATGTCTTTTGCCGGGAAAATGATGTCCATTCCATGACTACCGGCATAGTAGAGTTCACTTAGTCCTACCAAATCATAAACCTGAAAAACAAAATAACCCGATTTATTAATTAGAACGGGCACACTTTAATTAGTAGCAAAAAAAATATTAATATACCTTATCACGGCTTCTTCCACTAATGATGGCCGTCGGATAATTTTTCGCGACGCTCCTTACAACAGATCGCATCTGAAAAATCAGATTACTTGTATTAATTACATGATCAAACGCCTAGAAATTAGGGAAATTAAGTAACCGTAATTAAAGCGCTTACTTACATCGACTGACATAAAAGCTCGATCGGGATCGTCGACGATGGGGGAAAGTGTGCCATCATAATCCAAGAACACGACTAGCTTCTTATTCCTCGCTCGATCCACTATTGTCTGGAAAGAATTGAGTGCAGATGGATACTTAAGCTGCAAACGAGAAGACAATCAATACGGAGAAAGGCATGAATAAATGATAAAAATCAAGAGCTAATAATAATAATAATAATAATGAAACGCACCATCCAAGACAGGTAAGCAATATCCGCATCATCCGAGTTGACATCAGTGCTGTTGAAATCCTTTAGGATTTTCTTGCGAGGAGGGGACGACGATTTCATCGCGTCGAGCCAGCCGTTGGATCGGACATCGTCGAGTTTCCCGGGTTTTTTCCTCGGTATGGTGGGGATGCCTGTAGAGAATGATTGCCCTGATTGAGAGCAAGGCAAGAGGCTAGTACGGATCCCCAGTCTTGACTTGTTTAGCGGTGCGGGATCGGCGACAACGGGCGAAGATTTTGTTGACTTCAAGTCCATCGGGATTCAGATTTTTTACTTTAAACCACAAATTGCATATAATTTTAACAACCTAATGCGTTACCTCAGAAAGCACGCTGAGTAACCCTTTTAATCTATCCTTTTCTCGAGAAAACCCAACTTTTTAATGTCGAGCAGTCCATTACGTTGAGGCTTTGTAAAATCTGATTACAAATAAAGACGATAAAAAATTAAAATCATCATCCTGCAACTTAAAATCCAAATTTATGATGATACATACCTCATCATCCTAAACGATTGACTTTTTCTCCTGAAATGAAAAACAAAAGTTCATTACAAAGAAATCAATCATAATCCAATATTGAAATCAACCGGCAATAACCGGATGTTATTACATGATCATATGATAAAAAAAACATAGAAGCTCGTGCTAACATAAGGATGATCTTACAATTATATTTATGATTTATCCTTAATTAGCAACTATGATTTGCATATAAAAACCCTCTTGTTTGATGGAGCATATATGATAATTAAGATCTACAAATGTGTGGTTTCAATATGTGCCGAGTTTGCCATCTTATATAGAGGGGGAAAGCGCAATAAGAGATTACGCCGAATAAAGAAAGCTTCAGTTAAAGTAGGCGAATGATACAAATCTTGCCGCTATATAAAGTAGGTCGAGTTAAGAATTCATACGTCAAAGTTAGTAAATCAAGTAAAATAATAATTGCAAAGCTCCAAAGTGACCCGAAAAAATGTGCATGTAACGCTCGCAGTTATGTCTTTTTACTACAAACGCGGAAAAGTTAGCTAGGCTACGATAGTGCGCTTACGTGACTTATTTGACTTATTCTTTGAGTAGATCTAATTATTTACTTCCGTCGCAACGTGCAAAATGCAGTAAATCTCGAAGATAGCATGTTGATTTTGCTTTCATTCCTTAATTTCTAAGTCTCATCAAAGTAACAATGTTGCGAAAATAATCACGTTTTGCTTGTAGGCACCACATATCAAAATTATCGACAACCACAGAGAAAAGCTATATCCTTGAAATCTAAAGAAAAACGAAAATTAAATAAAAGTGCCACTTCCATCTTCTTATTTTAAGGATCACTCCAAACCTACCTAAAAGCTATATAAATTTCCGACTACCCCACCACACATGAAATAAATATTCAAATACAATAAAATTATATTGGCAAGCAAATATTTAAAAAAACACATGGGAGGCCTCTTCACCATCTTCAGAATATTAATTTCCATGACTAGTGTAATTATTATGGTCCTGACTGCTGACTGTAATAGTATACCAAATAAAATAAAATAAATGGATCAACTCCACCGCTGAGAAATTTAAGGTAGACAGATATTCACATTCTTAAAGTATTAATTCCACAAAATGAAATATTAGGAAAAACGTATGAAATGAAATTAGCTTCATGGGAATTTCAACTTGAGATGTTAAGAAAAAAAATTCAACAAAAAATAAAAAAGAGAGACAAATTTAAATGTATATTTGATTTAGGAAATTATGAGGCTTAAAATTTCAAATAATCAGGAAATATTCATATATGGAGAATTCAACGTAAAAGCCACCAATATTATGCTTATTTGGAGTCCATAAAGTTCTTGAGAATGACTATCTATGGAAACATGCATTTTGGCCCCCATGGATCTCCAAACGGCGTTTGACTTGGGAATATATATTATATATGCCTATCAAAAGCTATTAAAAAAAATAAAGAAAAAAAAAACCCAGATAGATACTCATGTGTTGTACATGGCGTTGATAATGAAATAATTAAACAAAATTTGAGTGAGTTGATAAAGTATTCCCATAATTCCCATGAAAAAACGATTGATTAAGACACATAAACCAATATTTCAACGTCTAACAGCAACCGACAAAATCATGCCCTTAAAATTAACCGACAATGGAAAAGGACTAAAATAAATGGTTCTGTCAAATCACCAAAATGTGCAATAATATATTTATATAAATAAAATTAAAATCGAAACACACACACGCGCGTTCATAGACTTGCATACAAAAAATTCAGAAATAAAGACGTAATTTAGACAAGGCCAAATTCAAAAAAAAAAAAAAACGATTTTGAAACAATTGAATGTATAAACAATCAGAAATTAAAATGCTCGAGGTGCAAAAATTAATAGATCCCGCGTAAAAGTGAATTGAAAAAAAAAATTGGTTTTCGGCATTGGAAGATAAAATTAAGTTCACATTGCAGAAGACGACAGAAAAACAAGATTAATTAGAAAGACCAAATACCTGAAAATATTTCTTTTCCGAAATTCTCAGCCGAAGCAAACGAAGGATAGGATTCAATCACAGCCTGATAAAAAAAAAACTTGAAAATGAGAGCAGAACGAAGGAATAAATGAAAAAGAAAAAAAAAAGAAAAGGAAATTATTAATCTACCTTAAAACGGACAACGGCAGGTTTAGGAGAAAGAAACCCTAAAAACGGGAGAGAGAGAAAAAGAGAGAAAGGGAACAGAAGGTGAAAAGGGCAATGTATTTATAGAGTAATTTGATTCAGCTAAAAAATAGACGTGCCAAACAAGGCAACCTCTCCTCCCTCCTCTTTGCGGTCGATGAATTGGGAAAATATTTTACTGTACTTATAATTTTTTTATTAAATAAATAAATATAATAATGATGGTATAAAAATAAATAAGCATTTATTATATCTGTTCCGGCTTTCAAAGTCTGTTTTGTTGAAGCACTAGTCAATGGCTGCTATTTTCTGAAAAAGGACGAGCGCCTTTTTCAAGAAAACCACGAGGATTAAGTTATTATCGAGAATTAAAATTGGAATGAGATGCGTCTTTATTTTATAGTATAATTATTAGTTTAAAATAAAGGTTGAGCCTATTTACATACGGAAATTAATTTATTTCGGTATTTAGATATGATGATGATGTTCTATTATTAAAGATAAATATAGAATGAGTAACTACGTTTTAAAGGTTTGGAAATTTAGTTTTAATTACAATAAAGATTTGATTTACGAATATGATTCTATTAAAACCAAATCAAATCATATCAAATATTGTAATATTGTATATCAAATCTTATAAATTGATTAGAATATATATCACATACATTAATAAGTTTTGCATAATTAATTTTATTAATTATTTATACTGGATTGTGAACTACGTGCGTTGATAAACATCACGAGTATGTATTGAAGTTTTATATTTGCTAAAGTGTCTTTCTTTTTTTAATTCTTGTAGTGTTTAATGTGATAGAGATGCATGATACAAAAAAAACTTATTTTTCATGGTTCCAATGCCACTGTTATATTATTAAGTCTCATGTGAGACTATCGCCTTTGTAGAGCAGTGAGACTAATGAAAGTATAAAAGACGATTAAATTGTTTTTTAAATAAAATATAGTTAAATTATTACAAATTAAGGAATTATAAATATATTTAGAGTATTACGAGTATAAAAGCGTTTTAAGTATTACGAGAATTTATAAAAATATCACTAATAAAATGGTCTCACTTGAGGCCAGTCTTACATAAACATTGTCTAGGGGTGTGTCATCGATGTATAATTGAGTGAATTTTAAAATTTCATACAAAATTCTATGTTTTCTCGATTAAGAATATATGGATTTCACGAAATCTTGGTGTCATCATCTTGTAATTATATAAATTTTATAAGATTTCAGTGTACTTAATGTCTAGTAAATTCCATTAAATGATGTATTTATATAAAATTCTATAAAACTTATAGTTAAAAATACACATTCATAAATCATACCAAATTTTTGTCTCCTGCTATCAAAAACTTATGGAATTCACCTTCTTTTATTTATTTTTAAATAAGTGATTAAAAAAAATATATAATATTAAATTATATTAGAAATTGTTTTATCTAGTATTCAAACAGTTCACTTTCTTTTTTCTTTTCTTTCTTTTTTTATTTTTAGAAAATAAACTATAATCAATCTATGAGGAAAAAAAATAGTGGTTGACATGTGAAATGTTTATAACTTAAGAGTAAAAAATATTTATTTCATTCCTCTCACAATTTTTTTAAGAAATCATCACATTTCAATATAATATGATATGACAAATTCATCTCATATCATATCCACACATAAAGTATAATGAGATCTTACTATTAAATTTATTTATTTTAATTTTTAAAATTATGGAATATTCTTCTATTAAATAAAAGACAATTTAAATTTTATATTTTCTTATCGTCATAGTTTTTTTGATTTTCTAAATTATTTTCTTTAATTTGAGTAGGAAGTTGTAACATTCATCTTGTAATAATAATAAAATTAGAGAGAAAATCAATATTACTAAATTTATAAAATTGGAGCTAATAACAACTTACAAGTAATGACTTTTTAAATATTTTTAATTAGCGCCTAAACTCTTCCAAAGAAAAAAGAAATAAGGTAAAATTATATTATGTATTTTTCTAGTTAAGCAATATTTTTATGAAAAAATCGTAAGAATAACAAGTTATTGTACATCTTTCTAAGTCAATTTAATTTCTACTCATAAAATTATGACAATTTTATAACAATACATAACATTATATTTGAAAATTTCAGCAGATTTGGGTAAAATCTATCTTATAAAATTATACAAAATTCTATTATAATCTAATGAACCCCATGAAAATCAATGAAATTGCATAAATTAAAAAATTCACAAAAGTATCAATTTATATTTTTATTCTTGTTGCTAATTATTCATCTTTTTAGATACTTTTCACTTTTTTCCAAATTTACCTCTAGATAAATACCATTTAAACTCAAAAAATTTAAGAATGTGAATGTAATTAATTAAAGGACATATATTGCGGTTTTTAATTTTAACCATAAAGTCTAAATTATATTTATTTAGGATAATAGGAATATATGGTTATATTTTCTAAACACCCCTTTTTATTTTTCTAATCACGTTTGTTAATAAAATTCTATTGGTAAATCACTCATCCATTTTCAAATAAAACTACAATCCAAAATCTATAATCTTAATTCTAGACAATATAGACACCAATATTACTTCTCAACTATTGTCGTTTTCATTCAAATCAAACATATATCACAACACCACCAGCAAATTACAATTATAATATTATACACTAATTGAAGTAGCGAAAGCGTACAATAAGGATAAGAGAGAAAACTCTCGATAATAATTTTTATTCCAAAAACAACCAACCCTAAACAACGACATAAAAAAGTCTTAACTAAAACTCTCACAAGTTTCCTAACAGGCTTAAGACTCCTTGCGGCTTAATCTTAATTAACGGAATTAAATAATATGAATATAAAAATAATTAATAAAACCAATAAAGACCAATTAATAAATGGACAAATTCACACAAGCCTGGAAAGACGATCATGTTTGTTCAAGAATGCTAAAGCAGTCTCATCTCCATCACTAATTAAGTATTATAACTGGGGCAAAGAAAACCAAATTCTCAAATTAGTACATACATAAGAATTTCAAGAACACGATCAAAATATAGGGAATTTATACGTGAGTTCACGGCACCATTGTTCATTTAATAGATCATTAAATTAATTCTAGATCTTTTATATTAAAAAATTTATGAATATAAATACAGGGAGTGAGAGGTATAGTGCCCTGTAAATCAATGTAGTTTTTTCCCAAAATATATGAACAAGTATAAATTTATTTTTATCACGTAATTTCATGTTCAAATCATTATCAACTAATTAAAAAACTCTTTTTTTTACCCAGCAAACTCTCATTTTAACTAATATAAAACTTCATTTTCTTTGATTCCCCAAGCACATTCTCTCTTTACAATTAACCATAGATGAAAACTTGTATGTCACCGCCACGCGAATTTTAATTCATATAATAAATTTATTTTTCATTTTAATATTGATGTTTTTTTTATTATAGAAATAAAACTATTATATGAAAAAAGTGTTACCTGTGTATATTATATTATAAAATTAGGGAGAATTATCAACTACTCCAAAATATAGAAACTATTATTCTAAAACTCTGTTGAATATAAAACTTCCATATTAATCTAATTACTCTACTAATATTCTAAAATACCCTTGAGAAATATGTCTAAGTGTTTTTTGTTTTCATTTTTGCTCACTCCTCCCTGCTGGCTAGATATTTCCCCAAAAATCACGCTCCTAGTTGATAGAACTAAATCAGTCGAAATTCGAAACTCAATCAGAATTGGGAAAAACCCAATAATTTGACGCACGAAATCCCTTCAACCTTCAACCCTAAATCGCTCGCGAAAAACCCAAAATTCGAAGGGATTTTCATAGAGAGTTTTTGGTTCGAGATGAAATCAAAAATTTGAAAAAAATAATCCAGTAAAATCATTTTCTAGAACAAGTGTATACGGACGGCTATAAATTAGTTTGGCAAATATGTCGGGAAGGACTAAGAAGAAGAAAGCAAACAATTAAATTTTTCTTTTTTTGTTTTATTTTTGTCCCCTTTGTTTGTTTTTTTTTTGGAGAGTGTTATGGAATTGGTAAGAGTAGATAATTTTCATTTTTAGTCCATTTAGTATGTTATCTTGTTAGGAATTGAAATTTTGGATAATTTGGAATTAGCATTATCTGTAGTCTCCGAAGGATTTTCGGTTCAATAATTGTTTCTGTTAAATTTTTTTTTTGATTGTGTGTGAAATGTTATCAGAATACGGCTTGAGAAATAGGTTATTTTTTGCCTGAGTAGTTTGAAATGCTTATTGAGTGTTATGATGCAAAAGCAAGACATTTGTCATCTAGCTTTGATTTTAAAATTAAATGGACTCGTTTTGAATTTTTCAATAGTAGTTTTGATTTATGCAAGAGTGGATTTGAAGTTGAATGGAATAGTTTTGAATTTTTGAAAAATAGGTTTCAATTTTGGAAGAGTATTTCTGTTTTTTTTTTTTTTTTATCACGAGTAGTATCAACTGTACGAGATGGGAAATTCAAAGTTACTTTTGGTGAATAAGCAAGGCATTTGGCATGTAGTTTTGATTTGAAAATTGAATGGACTCATTTTGAATTTGTCAATAGTAGTTGTGAGTTTTTGAAGAATAGGTTTCAAGTATGCAAGACTAGTTCTGTTTTTTTCTCACGAGTAGTATGCACTGCATGGAAAGGAAAATTCAAAGCTTGTTATGGTGAATATGCAAGGCATATGTGATGTAGTTTTGATTTTAAAATTGAGTGGACTACTTCTTCAATCTCTGTCTTAATCTCCATTGACAACAGTAAATCCCTAGAAATTCCAAACTGAATCAATGTTTGGGATTAGAATTGAGAATTTGACGCACGAAATCCCTTCAACCTTCACCGTCAAATCGGTAGTGAAAAACCTAATACGTCCGCGGCCAGCGTAAGAGCGAGAGCGACGCACCTGGCTTCTTCAACCTCTGTCTTAATCTCTCCTGGTATTTTTCTCCACACTCGAACATTTTTATTTTTTATTTTTAATTTCCCTTTGGATATAGTGCTTTTGGTTGTTTAGAGTGATCTTTAATACCAAAAGTGCTGCTGTATTTTTGTCCTCTTTCCATATTTTGAGTAACCTATCTCACCATGCTCAGGTGTATGTGTAGTGTAATTTGGATTTGTGCTTGTTGATGTTGATAAAATTAGTGGTGGCTGCATTTACGTTTAGGGCTTTTTGTTCATCTGTGTTGGCTTCAATGTAAGTTCTCCAGTTTGTTTTAGTTTAGCTTTAGTTTAGTTTTGAACTTTTCAATAGTAGTTTTGAATTAGTCAAGGTTAGTTTCGAAATTGAATGAAGTAGTTTTGAATTTTTGAAGAACAATTTTGAACTTTACACGAGTGATTCTGTATTTTTTCACGAGTAGTAAGCTAATTTTATGTTTTGTCATGAATTAGCTACGAATTAGGTATAATTTTTCTTAAATTACCTATGGATTAACTAGTAAAAAAAATTTCGTAATTAATTTGCTTTACGACCATTTTGTAACTAACTTGTATGATTAATTTGTTGCTAAGTATTTGCTACAACCCAAATATTAAAATTTTCCAATCATGTAACAAACATTAATTTTTACGCTTAAATCCGAGAATTTTCACTAATAACAATATATTAGTGGTTACCAACCAAACAAAACATCTTTATTAAATGAAGTGAGAGTAAAAATTGGTAAACCCAAGTGATTTATTTATTTTATTCAAGCTAAAAGCTTTGAAATACCATTTTTTAATAAGTATTTTCAAACGGTCTCTTGATATAAGTATAAAAACTGATTAATGGTTTAAGTCCAAAAGAAGACAAAATAATTAGAGCACCTTTATTGGGGGGTTTGGTTGGGGAGGGGATGGGGATGGGAAGGGGATGGTTAAATGGGGAGGGGAATAAGGAAACGAAGGGGAAGGAGAAAAGGGAAAAGAAAAAAAAGGGAAGAGAGGAGGGGCTGTCTCTTATACACATCTAGATGTGTATAAGAGACAGATATATATATATATATATATATATATATATATATATATATATATATATATATTAAGAAAATATTGCAAATAAATAAGTTTTTACACCTAAAAAATTAAAACTTTAAAGTACTCACATGAATATTAATTATAAGTGAAAAAAAATTAAGAATAGATATATAAATAAAATGAAATAACATCTTATCTAAAAAAAAAAAATATTATTTTTACTTTATTTGTTGTGTGTCGCATTTTAATTTTTTTTCTTTGATTTTTTTTTTACTTCATTTGTTGTGTGCTGCATTTTTATTTATTTTTCTTTTGTTGTATTTTTATTTCATTTGTTGTGCGTCGCATTTTTTTCTCTTTTCTTCTGTTTGGGTTTTCTTTTGTAATATATCATGTTTTTAATCACATTGTTATAAATTATTATTAATTTAATAAATTAATATTATAAATAAAAAAATTCAAATATATATATATATATATATATATATATATATATATATATATAATAAATATAAAAATTATTTTCTACTCTTTCTTACCGGCAGGAAAGTGTGTAAATAGAGTTTATATATATATATAAATTAAAAAAATAATTATTGTAATAAAATAAGTTTTCAAACTTAAAAATAAAATAAAATTTTATTATTAATTAAAATTTTAAAGTACTCATAAATATTAATTATTATAAATAAAAAAATTCAAATATATATATATATATATATATATATAATTTTTATATTCATTAATTATTTAAATAGATAATAGATAAATATAATTGTATTAGAATATAAAAAGTATACATGAAAATTAATGGGGAACATGTGCAACCCATAAAAAGTAAGTTTGTGAGTAGGGTTGATAAATGAGATAAAAGGGATAGGGGAGGGGAAGGGGAGGGAAATGATGTGTAGTAGTGAGAATTGAAAAAGGGGGATGGGTCTAGGATTGTTGATAAAGATGCTCTTAGAATGGTACACTGCATTTGCAGAAAGAGTTTCAACTTGTGCATGCATTTGCTTTGATTGCCCTTAATATATATTCCTTGATAGTAGGACTAGTTTGGAATTGAAAAGTAGTTTGTTATTGCCTAATTAAATTGTAGTAACAGGGTAGTTTATATCTGTTCCAAGTATTTTTGAGAAACAAACTACCATTGAAGAATTTGGAACTAGTTCTGAAAAAATACAGAACTACTAGTGAAAATTTCAAAACTATTCTTCAAAATTTTAAAACTACTCCAATGAACTTCAAAACTACTCTTGAAAAATTCAAAACTAATCCTTTTAATTTAGAACTTCTTCAAAAAAAATTTAACTATTTTAAATTCAGACAAAAATTATCTTATTAGCCTTTGAATATTAAATGGTAGAATTTGTTTCTTTTAGAATTTATGTGAGCAGGTTAATGTTGGCATGTAACATTTTTCCAAAATATTTACCTCTTGAAATATAATTGAAACTGAACTTTGGATTTTTTACTCAGGGTACCCGAGGAGATGTCCACTCCAATCAAAAGCACGAAAAAGAAAGGGTAATAATAAGAAAGAATGTAGTGTTGAACCAAGATTTTCCCGTGTACTTTGACAGTGATGTCATGATTAGGTTCAAGGCTGAAGTCATTGAATCAATAGTTAACCCTAGTTTGATGTATAGTGTTTTTTTTTCCGCGACGAGTGGAGTTTGATATTATTTTATGCACTAAAAACGATGGTATTTCGAGGGATTTTTTTGATTATGAACACACTTGATGTATAGGTTTTTTTTGGCGACATTTCAAAATAATATATTATGTTGCATTCTTATTCATGTTACGATTTTTTCTCTTGTCTTTCAGAAACTCCGGTATTTTTTGCATTATCTTCTTGTTACGATTTTTTTCTCTTGTCGTTCAGAAGCTCCGGTATTTTTTTTTCCGCATGTTTAATTAGTTGTTGTTTTATTGCATGGATTATAATCATATAATCATAATACGAAGATCCTTAGATACGTATACCTATTAAAAAATAAGATCAACTCTTTTTATCCCTCGAAATTTTGTCTTTCGAACAATTTTTCATTTACATATCCCCAAATCATTGAAGAAAAAAAGTAGGAAAAAGAGACATTTTCTTTTAGGAAGGTAATACTCCCTCCATCCCAAAATGAAGGTCTTGCGGTTGGTTTCACACAAATTAAGAAATGAGTAGTTTATATAGTTAAGTCATTAATTTAGTTAGTATTTTCCAATTATACCCTTCTTGAATTTATTAATATCAATTAATAATTATAAAAGAATTAGTATATTTGTTATTTGAATATAGTTAGTATTTTCCAATTATACCCTTCTTGAATTTATTAATATCAATTAATAATTATAAAAATTAGTGTTGGAATTATTATATTTGTTATTGGAATAGTAAGATTTTGCATTGTAATCATTAATTCTCAACTTACGAGGTAGAAAACTAGTATTTCAAGAAATTTAATTAAGGGTGGGTGTGGAAATGAAAAATTAATGATATGTTAAATATGGTAACTGGACTATCTTTGTGGGACGGACGAAAATGGAATACTGGACTATTTTTATGGGATGGAGGGAGTACTATTTATTAAGGGTAATATGTACAAATATTTTAAAATTTTGCATCGAATAAAAAAAAAGTAGTTAATTAATTACCAGCTATCATTTCTAACTTAGCATCTAATCAGTCATCAAATTCATGAAATTCATGAAAACAGTACACGCAGGGAGTGTTAAGATCTTACAGATATAAAGGATAGACTTTATTTTATTTCTATTTTTTCCAAAAGTTCATTTAGACAAATTGCTAAATTAGTGGGATTTATGGCAGCAAATATTTAATTTAGGAGAGAGAGAGATGTGTAGGGGTAATTTTGATAGTTTAAATATATTTTTTTATTAAATGGAAAGTTTTTGATTTATAAAAAGAATCATTGGATTATACGGTAATTGAAATTGATGTTTTGGTAGTATTTGAGAATTTCCCCATAAAACTATATATATAATATAGGATTAGGTTCAAATGAGAACCATATCTTTATTTATAAACATAAGGTTAATTATCAATTTTAAATTTAATTAAATGGATGGATCAAATTCTTTTTTTCCTTATTTGATTAAAAGCATTAATTATAAATAATACTGTGATTGTATAATAAAAATACTGTTGGTATATAATAAAAAGATTAGTTCGCATGTTCGCAAATAAGAGAGGGTTCTCAACAAAAAACTTTGTAAAATTTAAGGGCAAAATTATCCTTTCATATATTTTTTCTTCATGGTCTTCTGAAAAATTATGCATGAAAGGACGATTTTGCCCTTCAATTATGCAATATTCTCATTTAGAAATAATTTCCTTCGAAAAAATAAATAAGGAGTAAAAACTCAAATTTGGTAAGCAAAATAGAAAAAAAAATTAAAATATCAAATTGAGTAAATTTTGAGAGTCAAAAAATACATTTCACTTATAATCCCGAGTAGTTAAATTTATTTAAAATGTTATATGTATAAACAAATATAAATTGAGAGTTTGTACAGCTGCTTAAAAATTAATTAGTACATTCCGAACTGTACGTACATGTATGTATGTGTTGAATTGTCATTACCCAATTCTCACAACGAAAGCACACAAAAAGGTGAAACAAAACATAGAAAATAGTTTACTGCCCCTAACCTGTTAACAGTCGCAGGAAATGACGCATGAGGCCCACAGGATGACATGACACGTGTGAGGTGTCCGGCTGACAGCATTGTATATATTTAGTGATTAAATAATTGATAAGAAAGATTTGTTTTTTAACAAATGAACCTCTTTTTTCCCCTTGAGAATAAATTGCAATCACTGCTACTCGGAGTCGTGTAGCTATTGGCTGACGTAGTAAATTGGTCGTTGATCAGCGTCCATTGTACAATGGTTAAATCCTAAGTAATTATAATAAAATTTAATTTTTTGAAATATTTACTAATTACTTTAAAATTAATCTTAATTTTTGAGATTAACCTCATTTATTTAAATAATTAAGATTCAACCCTAAATTTTAAAATAATTACTAAATAAACCCTAAATTAATCCTAATTCTCAGATCAATTTTAATTATTTATATAATTACAATTCAACCATATTTTTTAAACAATTGCTAAATTAAATCTAAACTAACCCCAGTTTTCGAAATAATTATTAATTAAATTTTGAAAAAATTCTAATTAACCCCTAAATTAACAATAATCTTTGATATCTCTAATTAACCCATGATTTTTGAAAATTTTCTAATTAACCCCTAAATTATCTAAATCCTAATCCAAAACCCTAAACAATTAAAATTGAACCTTAATTTTTAATTTGATTTCTAATTAAGCCTAAAATAATCATACTTTTTGAAAAAATTATATATTTAAACTATTAAATTTTAACATTAAAAAAAAAATGGCTGTCGTCTGTTAGTGGTGGTGGTGGTGGAGGCCGTTGGTGCTATTAGGGTCGTCGGTGCATTATTATTATTTTTTAATCATGACGACGAGCAAAGGCTATCGGCGAATGAGGCCGTCGGGAACCCGTCAATATATTTACAAATTAGAATTTTACCGACACGTCCCACTCGTCGGTATTTGAGGTCGTCGGTTACCCGTCGGCATATCTGTTGCTAATTTATGACGTTTACGTTCGGTGCCATTTGGCCGATGGGATGCCGACGGTGTGGGCGCGAATGGCCTACACCCATCAGAATTCCCCTTTTTTTTGTAGTAGATGTTTGAGAATGTCCTTTATCTTTCGTGGGTTGACTTCAATTCTTCTTTAGCATACCATATATGTTATGAATTTGAAATTTTAAAAACCTCAAACGGTATCTTTATATAATAATTTTGTATCCTCCTACAATTTTTAACACTCCAATAATGATCATTATTTTGCTTTTAATTATGTGATTTTCAAATGAGATTCTAACACTATAAATAAGAATATCTAGAGATCTAGTATATATTACACACACTCACAAGCATACAAACAAACTCTTGCATTCATATACTATATTTTGGGCAACGTGATGAGGTCATGTTTGATAATTTTTTTGGATCGTGTTCATAATAGAAGACGCCGGTTGTGACCTTCTTTTCTTGGGTTTTATATTGGAGTGCTAGTGCCATCAATACCTACACGGAGAAGCCATCATGATCATAGAACATCGTCAAGTGGTGTGACTCCTATATGCCAGCCTTTTATTCTACTTTACATATTTTATTTTATTTTATTTTATTACAAGTGATATTCATACTTGATTTAATTTAATATATATTTAAAATTAATTAAATTATAATAAATAATTTATAACAGTCTAAGATCGTGAACAAACATAATTTAAAATCTATATTATTTCTATGAATTAAGATTTATTATTTAAATTACTTGTTTTATACCCTTCAAATGTATACCATTTGATAACTCTTGTTGCATTTGTTTTGTTTCATTGACTTTAAATTTATATCATGGTGGATAACTTTATATTATATTGGCAGTGACATATATAATAGTTGTGTTAGTTTACATTATATTGGCAGTGACATGTATAATAGTTGTGTTAATTATCCGCTAATTATAATTATTTCATTATCCTAAAGAGTTCATTATATATAAAATAATCATCTTACAAGTTGAATTATTTTCGAAGGGTGAATTTTCTGTTTAGCATATTATTTAATTTGTAAGTTATTCACAAATTAGTTAACTTCATTTTGTTTGAATATATATTATACGCATTATTTGATATTGTCGAATATTTTACTTCTACAGATTTTATTTCTTGTCCTTTTGTTTGCCTAAATAAATATTTCTAGATAAAATATTGGAAACTATCCAATGGCATCACATGAAGAAGCTAATAATGTTAAACTCAGAAAATTTGATGGGCTAAATCTTAAGAGTGGAAAAATCAAATGAAATATATTAGTTAACCATTCTTAGATTATTTATGTGATAGATGAAAATATAGAATCAAGTTCTTGGCATAACCCTTAACAAATGAATTGCCATTTTCTTAATCGTGCTCTTAGTGCTTTGTCGTATAGACTTTATGATCTGTAGCATATTATCACTAATGCTAAAAAAACTTTGGGATATATTAGAAGGTGAATATGGAATTGATGGTGCGGTAATAGAGAGATTTTATGTTTCGACTTTTACAAATTATGCGATGGTTGATGAAAATCTATTAACGAGCAAATTTATGAATTCAAGAATTTGTTAAAACCTCTTAAAATAATGGATCAAAATTTATTGAAAAATAAAAAGTTTCATGTTTGATTGATAAGTGAACTCCTTCATGGTCTAATTTTTCCAAGGGGTTAAGACATCAACAAAGGGCTTTGACTTTAACTCGAGTCTTTGAGGATAGAAGAGCAACAACGGATAAATCTTAAGACAGAAGTTAACCTTGTTGAAGATAAAAATAAAAATAAAAATAGTAAAAATATTATTATATTATTATTATTAACTTTAAACCTAAGGTAATAATTTGAATTATAACAAGAAAGGTTGGAGATATATTAATAATACTAATACTAATAATAATAATAATGATCATGATGATGATGATGATTAATTTAAAAATACTAAACTGAGAGATATCAAAGGCAAAGAAAATGAAGGAATCATGCTTTGTATGTGGAAGGACCAATTATTTGGCCAATGATTGTTACTACAAGAAGATCCAGAAGTACACTCCTAGTTTTAATAATAATCCAACAAATTAACACGGTCAAGTGAACATGTTAGTTGAAGGAAGCTCATCCATAAGGTTAGAAAAGACTTTCCCTTTGGTAAACTTTGTATATCATAATAATGATTGGTGGTTAGACTCGGGAGCTAATATACATGTTTATTTTGATAAATCAAAATTTAAATCCTATTAGAACACAAGTAGAGGAAGTGTGACGTTAGAGAACAATACTGCTGCACAAATTAATGAGATTGGAAGTGTTGATCTCAAGTTGACTTCTGGGAAAATATTTACACTTAAAAGTGTGTGGCATATGCCTGATGTTAGAAGAAATGTAGGTGGTGGTTCTTGTTTAATAAAATGTGGCTAGAAGCTAGTTATGAAATCAAATAAGATTGTTATTACTAGGAATAATGGTTTTGTTGAAAAAGAATTTGTGAATGATGGATTATTTAAATTAGACGTTATTAGTGATATCAATGAAAGTTTTAGTTTCATTTATAATGTCCAGTCTAATATTTTATGGCATGAAAGATTAAGACACATTAGTAATAGAAAGACAAAAAAGTTTATGGGGCTAAATCTGATTCCAAAATCTGAAATAAAAGTTGATCAAAAGTGTGAAATTTGTGCTGAAGCTAAATAAACTAAAAAACCTTATAAATCAATTTTTAGATATTCATATATTTTGGAGCTTATTGATGTTTTTGTGATTTAAACAGAACTCCAACTAGAGTTGGGAATAAATATATTGTAATTTTTATTGATGATTTTTCTAAATATTGTTACATTCATCTCATTAAATCTAAAGATGAAATTTTTGGAAAATTCAAGATTTATAAAAATGAAGTAGAGAACCTAATAGATAAAAAGATTCAAATAATTTGGTCTGATAGAGGGGGTGAGTATTCTTCGAGAGAACTAATATTTTCTTTTTGAAGATAATGAGTTTACACCTCTTTATTCACCCCAATCAAATGGTGTAGTTGAAAGGAAAAATGTGACTTTGATGGATATGGTTAATGCAACATTGTTAAATTCTGGAGCACATGAGAACTTGTGGGGATAAGTAATTTTATCTTCTTGTTTTGTACTAAATCGAGTTATTGTTAATGATAATGATAATATCCCTTATGAGTTATCGAAGAAATAGGGATCCAAGGTTGAATTTCTTAAAGTGTGGGGGTGACTAGCAAAATTAGTAATACTCGAGTTTAAGAGAAAAAAAATAGGATCTAAAACTATAGATGTTATTTTCATTTGTTATGCTCCAAATAGTAGAGCAAATAGATTTTTAGTGGTTAATTTGGAGTTAGTGGAATTTCTAATAATATAATTATTGGAAGTAGAGATGCTACATACTTTGAGCATATTTCTTCTTATAAAACTAGAATTCTTCACGAGCCTAGTTTGTCTAGACTTGAGTCTTTTAGAGATGAATCGTCTAATCATACAAACTTAGAAAAATAAAGAAGAAATATTAGTGCAATTAAGAAAACTTAAAGTACTAAGGTTAGAAAGAGTTTTAAAAATGATTTTATTACATTCTTAGTTGGAGATCCACAAACTTATGATGAAACAATATCTTCTATAGACGCACCTTTTTGAAAAGAAGCTATCAAAGATAAATATAATTGTATAACTCAAAATAATACTAGGTTTTATCTGATTTGCCTACAGGTAGTACTCAATAGGATGCAAATGAATTTTTAAGAAGAAATTAAAAGCTGATGGTATAATTGATAAATATAAACAAGGACTAGTGGAAAAAGGTTTCAGCCAACAATAAGGAATAGATTATTTTGAAATTTATTCTCCATTTGTTAGGATTTCAAATATTAGAGTCTTGTTGGCTTTAGCATCTATTCATAAGTTAATGGTATATCAAATGGATGTCAAGACCGCATTTTTAAATGAGAATTTCAATGAAGAAATTTATATGGAACAACCTCAAGGTTTTCAGGTGAAATTTCAAGATTATAAAGTATGTAAATTAGTCAAATCATTATATGGTTTAAAACAAGCACCTAAACAATGGCATGAAAAATTTAATATTGATACATATAGTTTTGGTCTTAAATCAAATGATCATGATAAGCGCATATATTATAAGAAAGAAACATGTGAATATGTGATTTTGTGTTTATACGTGGATGACATATTAATTTGTTGTTCAAGTTTGAGTTTAATTGAAAATGAGAAAAACTATTTGTCTATAACTCTGAGATGAATGATTTGGGAGAAGCCCATATAATATTGGGTATGAAAGTTAAAATAATTGAACAATGCATACTATTAAACCAAATTGATTCTATTGAGAAATTCTTGAGAAAATTTACTTATTATGATTGTAAACGAGGTGTCTACTCCTTATGATCCAATGTACATATACACAAAAATTTGGAAGAGCCCGTGTCTCAATTTAAGTATTCTCAGATTATAGGATCATTACTATATTTCACAAATAAAAGAAGACATGATATTTCTTATGCAGTTGGGAGACTAAGTATATACACACATAATGTTTAGTAAGGATAATTGGAGTGATTTAGAAAGAGTTCTTAAATATCTTAGAGGAGCTTCAAACTTCTCCTTATGTTACAAAGGTTTTCCAATTATACTTGAGGGATATAGTGATGCTAATTGGATCACTAATAATTATAGAATTAAGTCAACTAGTGAGTTTGTTTTTATGTTAGGCGGAGCAGCAATAACATGTGGATCTAAGAAACAAACGATTAAATCTATAAGTACAATGGAATTTGAATTAATAGTCTTAGATACTACTCGTACAACTGATGAATGGTTGCGAGATTTAATGCTTAACATTACACTTATTTCAAAACCATTAACTACTATTTCTATATATTGTAATTGCAAAGTTAGGATTGATCTTGTGAAACAAACACATTCAAATAAAAAAATGAATATGCACTTGCAAGCAATAAATTAAACTATAGTCTTTGTTGAAAATAAATACGGTATCTCTTGGATTTGTGGAATCTGATAAAAGTTTGGTAGATAATTTGACCAAAGGTCTACTTAATAAAGGTGTTTTTGAATCATCAAAGGGTACGAGCTTAAGTCCATAAGGGACTCACCTCCAGGATAACCCAACCTTTATGATTGAAGAACTCATGAAGAAGGTTTAATGGATAGAAACAACCTATATTTCATGACTCATTCAACATTACTTTATAAAAGTGAAGAATTTTCCCAACCTTATTGTGATACTGCTCTATTATTTGATGTTAGGTTGGATTATAACCCTTAATGAAATCAAGGCGGGGATTTTACAGGGTATAGATCACACATAGCCTTGGAGGTCTCACATAAATGAGAGTTTCCATGAGGCCGTGGCTAAGGGTTTGGGCGAACCTAGAGACTCTCATGAGAATCAAGTCAGAGTGCATGGCCATTAGTAGCGCTAACCCACTTGAACAAAGACTGACGTCGATTATATGTGTGTGATGTGTGAAAATTTGGTCAAGGGTCCAAATTCAAGGCGTAGTCCATTATAGTTCCCTCAAATGGAAATCATCAACAATAAGTGAAGGATCAAGCCTGGAAGTCTCCTACACATATTACATAGTATCTAGTTCCCAGTCTACAATTTATTTTATATTGAATTTTTTAAACCTTGTGGGGGATTGTTCTAAATTTGAAGTCTTAAAAAATTCAAATGACGAATTTGAATAATAATTTTATAACCTCCCAATTATTTGTAACACGCCCACAGTGGTCATTATTTTTCTTTTAATTTTATAATTTTCAAATGGCATTCTAACACTATAAATAGGAATACCTAGGGGTCTAGTATTACACACTCACAAACATACAAACAAACTCTTGTATTCTTTTACTATATTTTGGGCAACGTGATAAGGTCATATTCAGTTGTTTTCTTGTGATCATGCTCACAATAGAATACGTTGGTTGTGACCTTCTTAGGTCTTATCCTGGAGTGGTGGTGTGCTGTTAAAACCTGTATGAAGGGAGGCCATCACAATCTTAGGACAAAGTTAAGTAGCGTGAATCCTACAGGCTAACCGTTTAGTCTACTCTATATTTTTTATTTTATTTAGTTTTATTACAAATGATATTCATACTTGATTTTATTTAATATATATTTGATTTAATGATACCCATAATATGCATTTATGTAGATCATATATTCGTGAGCGGTGGTATCCACCAACTAGTCGATGTTGGGCAGCGTGGAAGAATCTTGTAGGGTGACCTCATATACGTTGGTAAAATTGATGCATATCATCCACAATAATTGTTTTTCTATTAGGATGGGTTGGACACTACTTAGGTAAAGATCTTCCGCAATGATCTTGTTTCCCATGAGTTTCTTAACTTCCGACTCAAAGGCTTCATGTTTGTCAGGGTTCAACAATCATCACTTTTTCACCACAAGCTTGAATTCATGCGAGAGGTTCAAACAATGACATGTTATCTCTGTATTGATTGATCCCATGTCTTCATGGGACCAGGAAAATATATTGAGATTTTCCTAAAGGCAATATTAATAGGCATATGGGGATCCTCCCGCTTCACGTTGATCATCAACTCACACTCAATTTGGTTGAGAAACATTGGTATGACCTCTACATCTACACTCGGTCGAGCCCTATTTCTCTGGTGGTCATCTCTTCGATCGAGATAATCCCACTTGGTAGTTTCTTTGCCTGTTAATTTATTTTACATGAGTTGTTTGATATATCTACCACTTCTAATCATATCTTGGTTACTTCAAATTCATAATTTAGTGCCTCCAGCTTGCTTCTGCAAGTGGTAAATGTTTTGAAGGGAGTTGGGACTTCATAAAAAGATGGTAGATGGGTGCCAAGACACAAATCATATTCAAGAGTAGCTTCCCCATTATGGTAATCTATTGTGAAGGGATGTTGGTGATCTTGAAATTAGTCATGATGACCTTTTTCTCGTCGTTCTCAAAGCTTATAGTCAAGTCAAGTGCTCTCCATGCTTATATTTTTTCTCATGTAAACCTTGCATATTTTCATAACAGGGTTTAACCCATTCCAATGGGATGCTCATCGCCACAAATACATTATAATACAGTATGTTGGCATAGCTTTCCATTTCTATAATAATTTGATTAATGTAGATCACTTTAGTCTCTATAATTATCATAAGAGGGTCGTTGTGATGGCACGCCCTAGGCATCACTCTCAAAGAATGAGTAAGATTTGCCATAGTTTATGATAAGCATCAAGGTTATGTGGCATATCTAATGTGCGTTTCTTAACTCCCGCAACTTTGTTTTCCTCGTTCACTAGAGTTCTCCAATCTTCCGATATTGTTGTTGGCGAGGGAATGGATCTTCTTTTGATGTGGTGAAAATGACAATTTTTTTGTGATGAATTCTTTAAGGGCAGCATTGGAGGATGAGCTCTATTTTACGTTGGGGCGTGAGTGGAATTGGTACGCTAAAATCTCTTCAGGTGGCCTTCCTTGATTAACATTAGTGATATGCCCGATGTATCAGTGGTATTGACAAAACTTATTTTGGTTTAACTTAGTAAGGTTAGCCATTCATAGGTTTTAATTATGGTAGCATGTTCAGGGCCTAAATATGCATGGGTTTGAGTTCAATAATGGCTGCATGAGTTGCCCCTCGTAATTTTGAGGTTAAAATGGTTAAAGATTCCTCTTATGCTCCTTCTAATCATTCTCCAAGGCTGAAAGCACTTATCATTGCATTCTCAACCACAGTTCCTTAGTTGAACGCCAAATTTGTGTATCCCTCCAAATGTTACTTAAATTCATGAGAAGTTTATCCATGCCAAGGATATTCTCAAATTCTATTGACCTTATTGTGAAATGTGTAATGAAACTTCTTAGGGACTCTCATTCTCCTTGGGTTACACCCGTTAAATCTTCTCGAGTGTCACCCTAGTCTGAGCTCCCACAAAATGGTTCGGGAATGAGTGATCCAGGTTGTCCAAACCTCGGATAGATCCTAGTGCTAAATATCAAAATGTGATTTGGGATTGGTCCCCTAATGTAAGCCAGAAGATTTTGCACAGTGTGTCATCCGAGGTGTCTTATAAATCCATTTAAGCAAAATGTTCCAATTGTGTGATTGGGTCACATTCTCCAGTGTATGATTTATAGTCTTAACCTTCAGTTTGGTTGGAGTCGTTTCCATCTTAATATCAATAGAGAATAGAGAGTTCCTTTGATCATAGGATACACCGTCTTTGGAATCTTTTTCCTTTCCATCACATTGAGATGTCTTTGTATGAAGGTTAACTCATCTTCAGCTATTCTCATGGTTGGTAATTGAGCTCAGGACCCCAAGTTTAGGTCAAAAGAGAGATTATCAACCACAGGTTGGGTGTATAGTGATCAAACCATAATTTTTGTCTTATTGAGGCAGATATCTTTCGTGTGATGATAGAAAATTTTGTCTTACCATGGTTCATTGTTGGATGGTTTTCTAGTTGGCCATATATCCCCGAACATGTTTATCCAGTTTATAGTAGGTCTTTCTCCCTTCGTAGGGCTGGTACAAGTGTGTAGACTGATTCAGCCTTTGTGGGACACCTCTTCTTTAGGTACCCTTCTAGGTTTTTTGGTAGCCATGTCCTTTTGGTTGGTGAGCAGGTTGACCTCCTTTACCAGGAAGGCCATGGACTATAACATATTCTCTGTATTGTCCTCTCTTAATATGTCCCCTATCGGGGAGACATGTTGGTCTCGAAGGCCCATATTGATAATAAATTAGTTTAGCCATGACTATATTAGTTTCAGAAAAATGAGGAGTATTTAGGTTCTTCTGGAGTGTCTAGTAGTGGAAAACTTTATGGTTGTTAGAGAACAACAACGATGTCATTCTAGCCCTAATTCATTGACACGCTTGAAAGAGTCTGGTCTCTATACGTGCATAATAACGAGGGAGGGATCCTTGTGGGATAACAACGAATGTCATGGAACAAAAATTAGTAAATGGCGCAGGGTGTTAGCTGACCTAGGTTGGAGGTCGGGTTAAATGGGTATTTGGTCTTATATGTATATGCTCGTAGGCCGATGTACAAGTATTTATGAGTAGGATGCCCATATGCTATTAATTACTAGTAATGAATTCGTTGTCATCCATCACACTAGAGTGTTGATATATTTTTCTAAGACTTTGTATCAAGATTCTCCTCCATTTCTCCATTAGTATTGACTTGTATAGATGAGATGGTCTTAGAGGACCATTGGTCCTTCCATAGAGTTTGAGAATGACTTTGGAAATTTTAAGACTTTTGGTGGTCAAGCTTGACATCTTCTGAGGGAATTCGAGTCTTATGGCAAAAGAACTCGGAATCAACGACCTGGATGGAGAATCTCTTATAGGTATCTTTCATGTCATAGTGCTTTTTCCCTATGTTCTTTTCTTCTCGTGGGCTTGGTCATGGCCACGATTTTCTTTTCATTGTTGAATATTGTCCCGAAGAAAGGCATACTAGTTTGTCCTAGCCCAAACGATTTGAACTGGGTCCAATATCCTCGAGGTAGGGTTAAATCTCCCCAAATCAAGGGTATATGTCGTAAAGATATCATTTTATTATTCAAAAGTACACTCAATAATAGTCATAAATATATGACTCTTATCAGGGAATATTCTGTAACCTTGAGGTCCCAATAACTAACATATCAAGCATCTCCTAGTACAAGTGCCCGAGCTGCAGTATCATTAATCATCACTCCCTCCTAGTTGAATCACGTCAGAGGAGTACCTCTATGCTTTGAAGTCGCGTTGATGTGTTCTTAATATATATAATTAAGTTAAGTTGTGTTAAGGTAGATCTAGCTAAAATTTAGTTTACTCGAGCGAGCCATTGTTGATATCATATCATATAGAATAAAAAATACAATCCTAATTTGTGTTTCATTAACAACTAACTATATCGACAAAGTGAGTTTACTTAATTAGTAAAAATATCAACTACCCAAAATTTAGATCTTGGGTTCAAGTCAATTTGGAACAAGTTGAAGATTTTGCTAAAACTATCTCTATAAGTAAAGAATTGGGGATTTGTTTTAAAACCTCCCATACAAATCAACTTTTTTGCCTAAACCCCCTAAACTTTTTCCTTTTTACTAATTGGCTCCTGAACTACATTAAACTGACAAATTGCCTCATATGTTGAAATTCCAGCGAAAAAGGCTCCCGGAGACCGTCAAAACCATATATCTGGATGTTTACATGCCTCACATCCAACACCATTGTATTCACCACATTCTTTTGACTCATAATATCAAATTTCAGCTCAATCGGAGTCCGTTTGCCTTGTCAAATCATTGGTCAAAGTTGTTGAAAAACACATTTTTCGGCTAACTCCGCCAACTTTCGGTCAAATACGACCTTCGTTGAACAAGAAAAATAACATGAACTTAATAGGACTGATCAGGTTCAACGGAAGTCGGAGTTGGCCGGAGAGTCGATCGGAAATTGGCAAAAATGTGTTTTGTAAACTTTGACCAACGATTTAGCTCAGCAAACAGACTCTAATTAAGCTGAAATTTGGTATTTCGAGTCACAAAAATGTGGTGAACATGAACGTCAGGAAATATGGGACCGGTGTATGTGAGCTTTTTTCGTCGGAATTTGAAAATAAAAGATAATTTATTAACTTAGTATAATTTAAGATGTAATTTGTCAAAAACATTAGCTTGGGGAATTTAAGGGTAAAAAACGATTGTTTGGAGGTGGATTCCACCCCCACCCCCACCCCCCACCCCAATAATAGCAACCTCTAATCAAATTCTTTATTAAATCAACCCAATAAATATAATAAATATAAATAGGGATACAAATTATGTGGCGCAATTTATTACATGCACCTGGGTGCACCTTGCTAGGTGCACTCTTTAAAAATCTGTTATCATTCAATTATACATGATGATATATTGTAGTTATACGTGATGATATGTGATAAACTTAGAGTTTATTTAGAGTTGAGGGTTTACTTTTACATTTTAGAATTTAGTTTTACATTTTAGGGTTTGATGTTCCATTTTTAGGGTTTAATTTTCATTTTAAGGTTTAGTTTTCTCTTTTTTTTAATTCTGTTTTTCATTTTAGGGTCCCGCCAAAAATCTATCATTCAACTGTTATATGTGATGATATGTGAGTTATATGTGATGATATATGATAGAAATTTAGGGTTTAGAGTTTAATATTCAATTTTGGGGTTTGGTTTTTCATTTTAGAATTTAGTTTCCCCTTTATAAAGCTTAGTTTTTCGTTTTAGATTTATTTTTATCACTTTAGAATTTTAAATTCTAAATTTTAAATTTTAATTAATCGTGATGATATGTATCGGTTATATGTAATGATATTTACAAGTTATATGTGATGATATATGTCAATTATATGCGATAATAATTTAAATATTGGGTACACCTTGTAAGTAACACACATGTGCACGGTATAATATAACGTGGGAAACCACATTTGTCTATCATGTACTCTCTCTGGTTCTTAATAAATGATGTTCTCGCTTGAGATGAGAGAATTAAACTTTTTTTAATCTAACTAAGTTGTCCCAAATAATCAATTTTTTCAATATGTATAATATTTTTTACATAAAAAATCTTATTTATTTCTATCCCTGATGCGGACTAAAATGTCCACACGTGATATTATTTGTTGTATTAGGTTTTTTATAGTAAGCGACCTCATTTTTAGGAGAGGGTGTGCCTCTTGGGAGATGAGCGAGCTGTGTTATGGCCTTGATGAGATGGGTGAGCCGGTTTTTGTGGAATAGCGGCCTGTTGTATAGGAATGAGTTCCTATATAGGGTTGCGACCTCTTGTGATTTGAGTTGTGTACCTGGGCTCGGTTATGGGCTCTATGAGTGATAAGCTTTTGGGCTTATGATGAGAAGATTATATGTTTCTCGGTGGGCTATATAAAGGGCCCAAACTTGTTATATCAAAGAGGCTTGTTATATATGGGAACTTATTGTGTGGAAGGAGTCTTAATGTGAGTCGGTTGTAGAATTATGTTATGAATAGAAGTATGGTTATAGAAGGTAACTCTAGATTGGGAGAAGATCTCTCATATCTCTATATAAAGAGGTGAATGTCTCTCATTAAGATTTCCATGGGGATATTGTATTGTCGCATTACTAATATTTTGAAGCATTGATTGTTGATTTCGCTTATTGACTTAAGCGTCAGAGGGTCTTAATGGGTGGGACTCCAACCCATTCGAGACGCTATTTTGCAGGATCATCCAGGTCGCTGGGAGATTCACAGAGAGCTTGGAAGGTCGCTGTGACGCTTTTGGAAACATCTTCAGGTCATTGATCTCTTTTGAGGTTAGTACCTCCTTTATTTGGTAGCCCAACTTTTTCGACTTATAGAATTGGCGCCGTCTGTGGGAAAGAGGGACATCGAGTCCTTGACCAAAAGGCGTGATAAATCTCAAAAAATAAACATGAAGGATAACATAATACCTAGAACTTTGCACTATGGTTCTGAGTCGGACAAGCAGAAAAAGAAGACCAGTATTATGGGCATCGATGAGGAAGATGTGACGAAAGGAGGGCGGATGCCTCCACAGGTGGATCCAGCATTCCAGGGCTTGAATGGCACACCACCGCCCTCTCCAAGACGTCGGGAAGGGAAGGAACCGGTAAACGTTTTGAAGACACCAGATGTAGTAGCATAAAATGCGATTCACTTCGGGACAAAAGAGTGGAAGAACTTACCTAAGAACAAACCCTGTCAGGTCGATAAGGGATTCTTAGAAGGGCTTATGGATTTTGTGCCTTGGTAGAAACAGGAAAAATTGCATGGATATCTGACAGGCGAGTTGGGTACTCGAAAAGAAAAGGGAGACGAACTTGATAACGGGAAGGAGGGGAAGTCGATGACCAGGGAAGCGAAACAAAACAACAGATGTTCAGCCAGGAGAGCTTCTCGCAGAAAGAAGGAACAAAGTAAATGCAAGCACGTAGACACATCTAGCTCTACCGCGTCTACAACGCGCGAGCATAGAACGAAGGGAGTAAAGGTGAGACGAGGACAGTACAGGCGATCAGGTCGCCGACATGATAAATACTCCAGTGAAAGCGAAACTCAGACTTCTGAAACGGACGGTGAGTCTTGGGATAAAACCCGAAAAAGTCGTGGCAGGGATAATGAAAGAAGGGACGAAAATGAGCTGGGACCGGGGAATAAGGCCTTTAGAGAGTTGCAGGAAACTATGCTGAAACTACAAAAGCGAGTAGAAGGAGAAACTCCTGATGGGGGTGAGGGGCACCCCTTTGCAGAGGATATATTGCGGGCTTCCGTGCACTGGGGGTATAAGGACTTGGAGTTTCAATATCGAGGAGTGACGGATCCAACCGAGCACTTACAGCTCTTCGAAAATGCAAGGATGTTGCGCAGTTACACAGATGATGTGGCGTGTCGGGCTTTTGTGTCCACCTTGAGAGGAATCGCGCAAAACTGGTTCTATCAACTCCCACGGGGAAAAATTACCAGCTATCAGGTGTTCCGAACTGCTTTCTTGAAGCAGTTTTCTAGCGCGAGGCAGAGTACGAAAACAGCGCAATCGCTCTTTACTATGGTACAACGACCTAACGAGACATTGAAGCAATATATCAATAGATTTACCAGTGCTACTCTGGAGGTGCCCGCTGCCACTGATGAGATGAAGGCCGGAGCCTTACACCAGGGATTAAGAAGGGAGGATTTGCTCAAGTCGCTGGTAAAAAAATAAGCACGTACCTATGACGACGTGTTAGCGAGGTGCCATAAGTACGTGCAAGTGGAGGAGGCTGAAGAGGAACACTAAGCACGTTTTGGCATAGAGGTGGTGGACAAAGGTGATAGCAGATCTAGGAGAGAACCACAAAGAGATCCGAGAAGAGTAGTACGCGTGATCTTGAGCCCGAGCCCTGTGATTAGTAAACGGCCAGAGGATAGCATGAGGAATTGGCGAGAGGAGGATTTCACACCACTGGTTTATCCGCGAGCTAAGGTATTTGGTATCATGGAGCGTTCGGTGCCTAATGCTATAAAATGGCCAGAAGATCGCACGCTGATCCCCACGAATCCCAGGACCGGCATTTTTCGTCGATTCCATAATAATTATGGACATCATACTGAGCATTGCAGGCGCCTCAAGGAAGAGATAGAGAGACTTATTAAAGCAGGGCGTTTAAAGGAAGTGATTTATAAGGAGAGAGAACCAAATGATCATAGGCGGCCGTTACCACCACCACCACCGGAAGGACCGCCCCAGCAGCAGGTCGCACAAAGAAATCCAGGGCAGGAAGAGCAGCGGAGAACTAAGGGAAGGATAAACATGATTTCAGGCGGGCCAACAGATGGTGATACCCATAGAGCACGGAAGAGACACGTCAGGTTAGCTTGATCGGGAACATGGGAGGTCACTAGTGTGAGCGGACAGTCACAGGGTACGGGGCCAGTCATTTCATTCGGCCCTGATGATAGACGCGGGCTGCGAGAGGATCATAACGATGCATTGGTGATCGAGGCTGAAATTGCTGGATACGAAGTGGGTAGAATCTTCGTAGACAATGGAAGCTCGGTGAACATCTTATTTACGGATTGTCTTGATCAAATGGAAATAGAGAAGAGAGTGCGGGCTGTAAATACGCCCGTTTATGCATTCAATGGGACACAGGTGAATACTGAAGGAGAACTGACGCTCCAGGTCATCTTAGGACGAGATAGTTTGCAAGTAGAGAAAAGTTTGAAGTTTTTGATTATCCGAGGGAGGTCGGCCTATAATGTTATATTAGGGTGACCTGCCCTCAATGCGTTCCAGGCAATAACATCAACTTACCATATGAGCATCAAGTATCCGGTGGGCGACAAGGTAGGGGAAGTTATTTCACAGCAAGAGGTCGCACGATCGTGTTATCAGGCAACATCAAGAGGGGGTTAATGGAGAGTAAACGCGAGAGGGGTGATGAGCAGCCGGAGGGGATACTTAAGGCAGAGAAATTGAAGGAACAGGAGGGCTCTGTTCAACCGAATGAAGAATTGATGGAGATTTCATTGGAAGATAATCGCCCAGAACATACGACAAGGGTAGGGACCTTAATGCCTGAAACTCTGAAGAATGCACTAATCGGGTTGTTAAGAGAGTTTAGGGATGTGTTCGCATTTGGAGATGGAGAGTTAAAGGGGGTATCATCGGAGGTCGCGCAACATCATTTGAATGCAGATCCGGAGGCGATATCGGTGAAACAAAAGAGGAGACATTTTGGGCCAGAGTTAGATAAAGTGATTGAGGAGGAAGTGCAGAAATTGTTGAAAGCTGGCCACGTATGGGAAATCCAATTCCCCTAATATCTGTCTAATGTTGTGATGGTGCCTAAGCCGGCTCAGAAGTGGAGGATGTGCATAGATTTTCTCGACCTGAATAAAGCTTGTCCGAAAGATCATTATCCCTTGTCACGAATTGATCAGTTGGTGGATTCTACGTCAGGGTGCGAACTGTTGAGCATGATGGATTCCTCGCAAGGGTATCACCAAATACCTTTGGCGAAGGAGGATCAACCCAAGGTGAGTTTTGTCACCTCCACGGGTACATATTGTTTTGTGTCTATGCCTTTCGGCTTAAAAAACGTAGAAGCGACCTATCCGAGGTTGGTAGACCATATGTTTAAAGACCTGTTGGGATCTACTATGGAGGTTTATGTTGATGACATGCTGGTTAAGAGCAAACGGGCTGAATCCCATGTGGAGGATTTGAAGAAGACATTTGTTATATTGCAGTAGTCCGGGGATGAAGCTCAATCCAAAGAAATGTGCGTTTGGAGTAAAGTCTGGAAATTTTTTGGGGTATATGGTGACGGAGCGAGGAATTGAGGTTAACCCCGAAAAGGTGCGAGCTGTTTTGGGAATGCCTCATCCTCGCACGGTGCGTGACGTACAGGTGCTTACAGGTAGGATGGCAGGTCTTAGCCGTTTTATTTTAAGGTCGGTGGAGAAGGGTTTTCCATTCTTTTGAACACTTCGTAAAGGGTCCAAGTTTGAGTGGACAAAGGAATTTGCAGATACATTTGAAGAATTAAAAAAGTATTTGGCAGAAATACCACTATTGACCAAGCCCATGCAGGGAGAGGATTTAATCTTGTATATATCTGTGGGAGAGGTCGCTGTTAGTTCTGTGCTGATACGAGAAGAGGCGGGCACTCAGAAACCTATCTATTACATTAGTAGGATGCTGCATGGGGCTGAGTTGAAGTATACCGAATTGGAAAAGGGAGGTTTTGCGTTGGTTTGTGCAGCAAGGAAGTTGAGACCCTATTTCTTGAGTCATAAGGTGAAGGTACGTACGAACCTAGCACTCAAGCAGGTTCTGGGTAACCCCAATGTATCTTGAAGATTGGTGAAGTGGGCTGTAGAGCTAAGTGAATATGATGTGGTCTATGAGTCGAGAGCGGCCATCAAAGCACAGTTGTTGGCGGATTTTTTGCAGGAGATGGCAGGATCGGCTGATGTTGATGAAGTAGTAAGGGTGTGGACATTGTATACTGATGGTTCGACTACGGCGTTAGGGTCCGGGCTGGGTATCGTGTTGATCAGCCCGGAAGGGGAGAATCTCGAGTTCGCGATCAAGCTGGGATTTAAAGCATCCAATAATGAGACAGAGTATGAGGCTATATTATAGGGTATTAAGATGGCGAGCGATCTGGGAGCTCGAAAGTTGCGGGCGTATATAGATTCCCAGTTGGTAGCTTGTCAGTTCGATGGGTCTTTTGAAGCTAAGGAAGAAAGGATGGCTGTGTATTTGAGTACATTGCGCGGAGAGGCAGAACGTTTCGCCGAATTCAAGTTGGAACATTTACCGCGAACTGAAAATACTCGGGCGGATCAGCTCGCTAGAATTGCAGGAGCCCTAGGGACTTGCGATACTCGGCGAATTACGCTAATGGAGTTAAAGCACAGCAGTGTAGAAAAGGGAAAGGAAATCATGGAGCTCGAGGAAAAAGAAGATTGGCGTACACCGGTTTTGGATGTTTTAGTTAAGGCGAAAGAAGGTGTAGAGAGAATGATGACAAAGGAAGCCAGGATAGCAGCTCAGTTTTGCGTAATAAATGGGGAGTTGTACAAAAGACCACGCTTTGGGCCTTTCTTGAAGTGTCTAGCTTTAGAGCGTGGAGCGGAGGTGTTGAGAGAAATACATGAAGGATATTGCGGTGATCATGCGAAGAGAAAGGCACTAGTAAATATAACATTGCGAGCTGGTTTCTTTTGGCCTGGGATGAAGATTATGGCTAGCGAGCTGGTTCAAAAGTGCAAGAAGTGTCAAATGCATGCCCCGGTTATTCACATACCGGCTGAGGAGATGATGGTTATGAGCTCGCCGTGTCCGTTCGCTCAGTGGGGGATAGATATTGTAGGTCCTTTCCCCAAAACCCCGAGTAACAAAGAGCATTTAGTGGTCGCAATTGATTACTTTACGAAGTGGGTGGAAGCTGAAGTAGTTACAGGGATAAGCGAGCAGCATATGATGGATTTTATTTTTGATAATATCTTTTGCAGGTATGGAGTACATCGAGTGTTGGTATCGGATAACGGAACGCAATTTAATGGCCGGAAAATGCAAAGGTGGTGCAAGGAAATGGGAATGACGCAGCAATTTACCTCTATGGCGCACCCACAAACCAATGGGCAGGCCGAAGTTACTAACCGAATAA
>BMAC01000034.1:1006044-1063490 GCA_014905375.1 Phtheirospermum japonicum | reverse complement strand
CGACCTGATGAGATGAGAACGTTTTTGATTGTTTGTGGTACGGGAGGAGGTAAACTTTGCTTGAATGGATCTCCTCCCGACCTGATGAGATGAGAAAGTTTGTACGTGGTACGGGAGGAGGTAAACTTTGCCTGAATGGCTCTCCTCCCAACCTGATGAGTTGGTAATTGTTTTGAAAGGTTGCGTAATATAATAAAGTTTGACGAGTTGTTCGATTCTTTATGGTTATATGGTTATAATGTTTAACTTAATGGTTTTCTGACTGAGTTTTTTATGCAAGCTAATATGTCAAATAGTTATATTGGTGAGTTGTGCTCCGACCAGGGTCTTATAATCCCAAATGGAGATGTGGTTATTTTTGTAATCTGTTTTTCTAAGTTAGTGATTTTGGAGAGATTTCATTGCAGGGTTATACATTGACACATAGGCAGTTGTACAGGTAATGAAATTGAAAGATAGATTGATAATAGGGAGTGATAAATTGTCTTTGTTATATATGAATAGTACTGTCAAACGGGCCAGCCCGTCCCGGCCCGCTCCGGCCCGTCGCGGGCTGCCCCAAAACGGAGCGGGCGCGGGCCAGCCCGTTTTTGCGCGGGCCTGGAAAACTGAAGTCCGCGGTCCGCCCGCGGGCCAACGGGCCGGACCGCGGGCTGGCCCGTGTTTTTTTTTATTTTATAAAATCTTATTTTTATTTTAAAAATTATAAAAATTAAAATTTTAAAAATATTAATATAATATTTAAAGTATTATAACTGGCTCATAGAAAATAAAAGAATACAAATATGCTTTCAAATTTAACCAATATAAATTATAATTATAATTATAATTATAATAAAATATAAAAAATTAAAAATAAAATTTAAAAAAAAAAATAGTCAGCCCGCGGGCCAGCCCGCCCCGGTCCGCTCCGGCCCGCGGTCTTCACAGAGCGGGCCAAAAAAGCCCGCGATCAAACGGGCCGCGAGAAGGGCAGTCCAAGCCCGCCCGTTTGCGCGGGCTAACGGGCCAGTCCGCGGGCTTCGGCCCGTTTTGACAGTGCTATATATGAATGCTAGCAAACACATGATAATATTCTAGGAAGCATCTTCGGCGGGTAGAGTGGCAGTAGGGGGACTTGTGGTGGATGGTGCTGGTTTAGGTAGCAGGTCGTCCAGGGGTGTCTTTAGCTCGGCATGAACCCCTGCTACTAAGGATGCTCGGTTTTGGCAAGACATCCACCACTTTGCATCAATGGGCTGTGTTCAGTCACCTTTGAAGTTGCTAAAGGGCGTTAACTTGTCAATGAGGGACTCGACATTAGGAGAGTAAGAGACGTTCAAAGCGGCGACCTCCTCTTTAATCATGCTGGCTGCGTTTGAGACCCATTCAGTCGCACCACTAGCCATCAGTCCAAAATAAATGGAGGATTTTTCGTAAGCCTTAATGAGTTCCTGCCGGTATGCATCAGTGAATTTCCTGCCGACCTCACTGGTGAGAAAAGTTTGGCGACCTTCGGATATGCCCTCTTCGCGAGATGTCTTGAGAATTTCGGGAAGCTTCTGGTTCTGTAGGGAGAGCTCCTCCATCTTCTTGGTTAGTTCATTGCTCGCACGAGCTGCCTCATCCCTCAAACTGTTAACTTGGCTCTTCAGAATTGCTACTTCATCATCACGAGCCTTCACCAATTTGAGCGCGCTATCCAATTCCCCTTGTGTTAAGGATAGTTGTCGAGTTTGTTGTTCTGCTTGAGTGGTCAGCTCGTCAATTGTCTTCTGGAGATCACTCGCTGCTGAACGGGCCATGAACTCCTCCAAGAATGTGGAAAACAGAGGTTTTAGCTGCATCAAGATATTTTGTGAATATTTATAAGTGATTAGATGAATTAAGAGTAAGGGTTTTTTGTGTCTACCTGTTTGATTGTGTGCTCGGTGAGAAGGGTTTCAACATCCGCGGCCTTGTCACACTTCGCTAGCACCTTTCTTAGACTGGATGGGCCCGCAGAGGTCATTGCGGGACCCTTACGAAGGCGACGGCGCTTCTACTCTGGTGGGATCGGGCTTGGGCTCCTAGCCACTAGGCTCTTGGGGGTAGTCTGAAGAGGTCGCTTGCCCTTATTTTTGCCAGATCGCTGAATTAGCTGGACTTCTTCCTCCTCGTCATCGGCCATGCCAAAGGCCTGTCGTATGGCCTCGTTTGCATTGGTAGGAATGGGGATAGGATGAGCTGTGGATTGTGAGGCGGGCTATTTCTTTTCTTCTTCCGAACGAGTTGCAGCACAGTTCTTGATAAAGGCCACTATAGTAGATAATGAGGGTGTTAGTATTCAGCTTATGCAGTATAGGATATGATGTGGTTTGAGACCTAATATATAAAAAACAAACAAACAAAACCAAAACAAAACCCTACCAAACTCAGACTCGGGGATGGCAAAACTCAGTTCAATCGAGCGGGAGTCGATGCCCACATAACGGAAAATATCAGATCGACTGGTGAGCTGCACCACGTCGAAAGGACGTTTGCTCCATTCCGCGAGCTATTCAGAGTATTTTTATACAAACGAGGGCATTCTTTGGAACTAGGTGGTTTGTATTGTTTAGGGGTACGACATTGCAGTTCAGTTATAAAGGACCAATCTTCTGTATTATGAATAAAAAGAAATTCTTCCTCCACTCGGGGACTTTGTTGGGAGGATTTATTAGAAAGCGAGCTAGTCCCGAGCGGGAAGAGAGGTAAAAAGAGTTCTGTTGATACTTGATTTGGAAACAAAAATGAAAAAAGCCTGCGTCAGGCTGGACGTTATAATATTTACATAATATGAGATATCCTGCCAGATACTTCATGGAATTAGGGGTTAGCTGCAGAAGGGAAATTTTGTACAAGGTAGAAATTTGAAGGTAAAACGGGTGGGCTGGGAATCTAAAACCTGCCACCAGTAATGAGTCAAAACAGGTGATGTGTTTTGGAGGAGGTTTCAAGGTGTCCGTGTGAATGTTCTCGGGCAGGACTATTTTAGCAGTTTTTGGGAGATTAAGGATTCGTTGAAATTTCTTCAGCTTCTTTGAGTCGGGGAGTAGCCAGTAGTTGTGTTTTAATTCTTTAGTTGAAAGAGAGGAGGAAGGCAGGTCGTCAGCAGTCAATGAGCGAGCTAAGGTTACCGGATTTTTCCTAAAGTGCTCGCAGGGCGATGGATTATTCGGTTTTTGCAAAGGAATACCCTCTGGGACATGGATAGAGGACAGAGGGATGGTGGAAGGACCTTCGGGGATGTTGTCTATTAAAGCTTGGGCGTCAGTATGAATTCTGGTTTGAGCCTGGAGCTCCGACCAATCGACATCGCCCTCTAGCTCGTCGCGTAGGCCGGAGGAGGGTAATAAGGGTTGTTTCTGTCTTGTTTCGATGATAAAAGGATTTTCGGTAGGATTGAAATCAGGGGAGAGTGTTGAGTTTTGTGAATCGGTATTGGAAGACGCTAATTTCATCGTAAATTGAATATATTCAGGGGAGGGGATAACACAGAACAAAAACATCTCAGCAGGCATAATTATAACTTCAGTAATGGAATTAAAATAGGGATCTGAGGACTTACACATTTTGACGAGCTGTAGGTCGTTGATGATTGATGGGTTGCTGGTAGATTCTTGGTTGGTTTTTGTTTGATGAATTCTTCTTGAGCAGAGATGGCGATTTCTTTTTGATTGTAATAGTGTAAAGTGATTATTGGAGGGGATGGAATGATTTTTGTATTGGGCGGCGGAAAGCTGATGAGACGGTTCTGAGCGGGATTTAATAGGGTTTATTTGGGAGTGTTTTGGGCCTTTTATTTTGGGCCGCGTGTCCGACAAGGGGGCGGACTGCATTTAATGAAATTTAAGTGGGATAGGATGTGAGGGAAAGGCGTGCTTTGACTTTAAGGCTTATCTATGATTGTGGATTTTAAATTATTGGGATCTTGGTATTATTTCAGGTCGGAGGATAATAGTGGTTTGGTTCTAACTCGTTGTATATGTAATTGGAGACTTAACCTGAGGACTTGTGGGTCGTCCCTTGCAGGATGATCACCCTGACATAAAGTAAGCAAGTTCCGCGAGCTAAATTTTTTGAGGGGTCGTAGGTCGTCATGAAGTTGTATGCTAGGTTTGGGGACTTGTAGGTCGTCTCGTGAGGTGATCAGGTTATCTTAAAGAGAGGTGAGTTTGGTAAGGTGAACTTTTACAGGTCGCAAGTATATTTGATAATTTATAGTGGGAGTAGTGGTTTATTTATATGCTTGTATTTTATTGTTAATGGTAATAATTGTGTTCTTTTAATTCTGTTTTTACATGTTCTACCTGATTTCATACCTCAATCAGCTAAAACATGGGGGACTAGCTGATGCGGACTAAAATATCCACACGTGATATTATTTGTTGTATAAGATTTTTTATAGTAAGCGACCTCATTTTTAGGAGAGGGTGTGCCTCATGGGAGATGAGCGAGCTGTGTTATGGGCTTGATGAAATGGGTGAGCTGGTTTTTGTGGAATAACGGCCTGTTGTATAGGGATGAGTTCCTATATAGGGTTGCGACCTCTTGTGATTTGAGTTGTGTACCTGGACTCGGTTATGGGCTCTATGAGTGATAAGCTTGTGGGCTTATGATGAGAAGATTATATGTTTCTCGGTGGGTTATATAAAGGGCCCAAACTTGTTATATCAAAGAGGCTTGTTATATATGGGAACTTATTGTGTGGAAGGAGTCTTAATGTAAGTCGGTTGCAAAATTATGTTATGAATAGAAGTATGGTTATAGAAGGTAACCCTAAATTGGGAGAAGATCTCTCATATCTCAATATAAAGAGGCGAATGTCTCTCATTAAGATTTTCATGGTGATATTGTATTATCGCATTACTAATATTTTGAAGCATTGAGTGTTGATTTCGCTTATTGACTTAAACGTCGGAGGGTTTTAACGGGTGGGACTCCGACCCGTTCGAGAAGCTGTTTTGCAGGATCATCCAGGTCGCTGGGAGATTCACAGAGAGTTTGGAAGGTCGTCGTGACGCTTTTGGAAACATTTTCAGGTCGTTGATCTCTTTTGAGGTTAGTACTTTTTTTATTTGATAACCCAATTTTTTGGACTTATCAATCCCTATTTGATACTTACTTATTTTTTTAATATTTACTTTTCTACAAAATATTATTGATAAATTAAAAATAAAATAAACAAAAAAATAATAAATATCTTAAAACGTCGTTTAATTAGAAAGAATCAAAACGTCGATTATAATTAATAACGAAGGAAGTACTATTTTAAGAAATTCTTTGGATAAATGATGTGCCTCTGATCAACTGCATGGTGGACACGTGGAGAGTTCTTTTAATTTGCTTTTATGTAGTCACGTTAATTTACACGTTGGCTTTTGTCAAAAGTTCTGTTGATTCACGTGTGACTAATCACGTGGCCCATACCCCACTTCTAAAGCAACTTGTTTCGACCATTTTTCTTTTCTGTTATAATCTTTAAACTTGTGTGGGTTCTACGCGAATTTCGACAAATGATAAATATATATATAATAAGAAAAAAAATTTTTTTGATCCACTGTATTAATCACATTCTAAAAAAGAGATGTGATGTTGGCCATCAACATCTGATAAGTTGGTCAATTCATAAAAAAAAGTTAAAAAAAGTCTGATCGGGCTTTTTTGACGACATGACGTATTCAATACTTTCTTATCATTTTTCTTTAATTTTAAATATTAAATTGAAAATAAAAAATTAAGATTTTTTTTTTTGGTCCATTATCCACATTTCAGAAAAGGTACGTTAAATGGCCATCATCAAATCATATATGCTAAATTAACCAATTTATCAAAAAAGGTCCAAAAAGCTTGTTCGATTTTTTTTCTAACGTGGTATTATTCTATATTTTCTTATCAATTCTACTAATTATAAGAATTCAATTAAAGACAAAAATGTGTTTGTTTTCCGTTTTCTTTTTTTGTTCTTCTTTTCTCTTTCCGTTAATTTAATTAATAAAATTTTAATCAATAAGAATTATTATAAATTATTTATAAATATAAAATATAATATAAATATTACAAAATATATAATAAATATAGAAATATCAAAATTTATTTATAAGAGATTTTCTCTTATATGTTTTATTATTTTTTAAGATTCATTTTACATTCTTATATTTATCTCCGAATTTATTAATTTTGTATTAATTAAAATGTTAATAATATAAAAATCATAAAATTTATTATATTAATTTTATAATTTTTGAAGATTTATTTTGTGTTTATTTATTTATCACTGAATTTTTTTTTTATTTCTTATTAATTAAGATTTTATTAATTTGATTAAAAGAAAAGATAATGAAGGCAAAACAGGTTTTTGTCATCAATTTAATATTTAAATGAAAGAAAATTGATAAAATAATATACAATCATGCCACGTCATAAAAAAGTCAGATCAAATCTTTTTTGGACCTGTTTTGATAAATTGATTAACTTAGCAGATATGGTTTGATGATGGCCAATTTAACGTACAATTTTTGAATATGACCAACATAATGGACAAAAATGAAAGTTTAAAATGATAAGAAAGTACTGAATCACGTCATGTCAGATCGGTGGGCTTTTTTTGGACCTTTTTTGATAAATTGACCAATTTAGCAGACGTTGTTTTATGATGACCAACATCACGTACCTTTTTTGAAATGTGACCAACATAGTGGATCAAAAATTAAATTTTCCCGATAAATATATATTTACTAATGCAAAAAAAACCATCGTAAACTATTTCTGACTTTTTAAATATAATATTTAGTATAAAATTAATTGATAAGTTATACATAAATTATAAAATAATACTTTTTTTTTAATTTTGTAATAATTATAGAAATCCCAACTATATATTAAACGAAAAAGTTCATATCTTACATGAACTTTGAGTTAACATGATTTTTTTCTGGTGGTTCGTATAGTTACTTAATTTTTTTAAATATTGAATTAATTTAATATTTTCCTTTGATTACATTTTGTATAATTTAATATTTTTTTTATTCTTATAATATAAATATATAAGAAGTCATATATAATTAGAAAAAGTCTAAAATACTTATATTAATTAAAAGATAAATTACTTATAAGATAATATTAATTATTAAAAAATTTTAATTATTTATTAATAATTTAAATAAGTTATATTTAGAATAAAAGTTAATATTTTTTTAATTCTTATGAATTAATATATATAATATAATTAAATTACGAGTTACTTGAAATATTTTAAATATGTAACTAAATATTATTAACGAATTCAATTTAAATATAAAAATATAATAAGATACGGGTTGAGAATATGCCAGTTTTTGAATTTCTCTCAATATGTAACTAATAATTATTATAGAATTTGATTTAAATATTGAAATATAAAAATATTTAATAATAATAATTAATTAATAGAAATTAGACACGGGTTGAGTGTGTAAAATTTTTTGAATTTATCTTAGTATATAAATATAAAATTATTAACGAATTTAATCTAAACATTGAAATAAATATATATTTAATAATAAAAAAATAATAGTTAATAAATAGTAATTAATCTCCTGTACAAGACAAGGAAAGAGAATATGATATATATTTTTTTAATTTTTCTTATTTTTAAGTTTAAAAATAAAATAATAATTAAAAATATTTTTTATATTTATTTTTTTATTAATTATACGTAACATACGGATGTAAAGTACTAAGAATACATAAACAAGTAATTCAAACAGAATCGACCCCGAGGTACCTCGGCTTGGAGTGATTCAATGAGTTCGTTATGGATGCATCTGACCAATTTAGAGTCCTTGATTAATAAAATTCAATGGTCAAAATACATTAAAAAAAATATTTATTACCTAATATATTGATATTAAGCTTAATAATGGAAAATTAATAGTCATTGTATATACTCCTTGTTATCTTCATCAGTCTCTCTCTCCTCTAACTTCTTCTTGTCCGTTTATTTCTCTCTTTATTTTATTCTCTCTCTCTTTTTTTTTTCTCTATCCCTACAATTATGTAATTTATATCTCTCTCTCCTCTAACTTCTTTTTTTACGTCTATTTCTCTCTTTATTTTATTCTCTCTTTTCTTTTTTATTTTCTCTCCCTATAATTATGTAATTTATTTCATGTCGTATATTTTTTTAGCATATTAATTTATTATAATTTAATTTGTTATGAATATCTAATGTATATTAAGTTTAATTTAAATCACATTTAGCTTAAATCTGGTGAAAATTGTCTTAATACATATTTAGTAGTATTACTTTAGCTCACATTTAGTAGAGATTTGATAAAGGGTCTGCTTGCTTGAACTTATTAAGAGTGCTTATAATTTATTCCATTACAAAAACTCTTTTAGGCTGCTTGGTAAGAATTAAGAATAAGTTCTTTATAGCTTATTTTGTCTAATAAGCTCCAGTTCAGAAAAGATTACAAATCGTAACTTTTTCTAATAAGCTTCTACCTTATTTGGATTTTTTTTTTTTGTAAAAAATATTTTATTTATAAACTAATCTGTTACTCTATATTTTACGAAAATATTTTTATTAGTCATAATTAAAGTTTTATTTATTATTATAATTATTTTTGTAATTATTTTCAAGTATTTATCTTTTTTATTTTTTGAAATAATCTTTCGGGAAGTCTTTATTAATTATTATAATATTATTTCTTTATTTTTTATGTTTCTTATGTATAATATTTTATATTTTTTAATCATGTAGTATATATTAGTAAATTAACCTTCAATCAACTACTTTAATCATCTAATTCATTAAACATTAATTGAAAATCAGTTACCAACTATCAGCTATCAGTTATCAGCTGTTTGAATCAACTCAACCAATCAGGGCCAAAGACTTTATTTAATGCTTATTCAGTTTCATTTTTTTGCACATTTAGTGTGTTTTTTTGAAGAATTTGTTAATATATACTTAGTTTCATTTTAATGCACATTTAACAGAAATTTGATGAAGATTTTTTTTTATAAAAATACACTTACTATGATTAATGTAGTTGTTAAACTATAGTATAAATCACAACGACTTGATGGATTCAGGTCACACGATCGCAGACCAAATTGGCGACATGATATCTTCATGTCGCATGAGTGCCGATCTGGTAGGTCTCATAAGTACTAACATGGAAGGTCAGCACAAGAGCTAGCTGCGAATACTTGGAGCCTACGCCAGTTCGAATGATTTCAGCCCCATTCCAGTACAGTCCAACCAGCTACAGCGGTCAATAGTACTGTAGCATTATTGCCACACGATTATAGCTAGCCGTTGTCAGATGTGCGAGACCGGTACCTTATATTATATAATATAACAGTCTCATCTATATTTGGATATGAACCAGTAACTGAATCCTTATTTGTCGAGGCTACTAGCTATCGACCTGTAAGGTATGCGTAGATTTCTGACCACAGGATTTAGGGCAACCTAGTCCGTTTTGTTGCTATATATAGCCGCATAATTCATTGATGTAATGTATGAAAAACTAGAGGAAGTGGTTTAATGGGCCCCAAGAGCTTGAGGGTTGCTCAAATTGGGCTTGTAAAGGTTGTCTCATGAGCTCAGAATGACTAAAATTGGGTCGGGGAGACCCCAAGGGGGCGTCTAATGGACCCCATGTATGAGAGGGCGAGCTCGCGGTTTAAGCTTTGGGCAAAAGACGGTGTTCCCTCTAAAGTTTAAGATAGTAGCTCGAGGGCATATCTCAAAGAAAGCGATTCGGGTCTTAACGACCTCCGCCAGAAGGGCCATGTTATTAGATGAAGAAGTATAGAATGTATGAAGAGCTTGGGACTCAAGAGTCTCACGAAATGGGCCCGACATCACGATTTTGAGCTCAAGGTACTTGGTACCAGAAGAAGAGTAGACCAAATAGTGGCTCGAGCTTTTAGCTCGGGTAAAAAGAGAGAGTGAGAGAGAGTTTGTGTGTTCAGTAATTGCTTTCCTCGAAACCCCATAAAGACGTGCCAATTTTGGCTTGGGGCAATGTATAGAGCTTGATACTTCTTATATGGCTTGGAGCCACGCTTGGACCTGAGGTATAGCTTTATCGCTCGAGGCTAAGGGAGAGTGCAAAATGGAAGTCGACTTGAAGGAAGTAGAGATGTTTTAGCACTAATATCAAAGCTCTGGTACCCAGGCTCGTGATCCTGGGTCAGTTGCCCGAAGCAGCTCGAGGTATATGCTCGGGGCAGAGTCACGGGGGAAGGTTTAGCAAGATGATGTGGCATAACGACTCTGATTTAATGAAAACTCAAAAACAAGTATAGATATAAATAGTTTAAGTACAAGTTTACTTGAAGGTAATTTTTAGTTAAGCCTTTCCTCTGTTCATCTAAAAACTAACTTAAGCATCAAAGGGTTTCGTCAGAAAATCCTTTCGGTCCTTGTCTGACTATCGTCTTTGGGTGCAGGTATTAAAATTCGAGGACAATAGGATAGTAGGATTCACTTGTTGTGATAGTCAGGTAAAACAATGGTTAATTATTAATTATGTGAATCTATACACATATTTAGTTATATTTAAAAATATTAATTTATTAATTATTTTTTAATTATAGTATAGATTACAACTATCAAATATACACGACATATGTTGTTTTTTATTTTCTAAAGTAGAGTTTGTATTATTTAAATATGTGGAGATTTCTACCCTTAATAAATGGTACTCGTTTACATTAATTACTTGCTTTTTTATCCACATAAAATATGCGATGATTATCTACATTAATATTACTTTTCTTTTAAAATAAGCGGACAGAAACTTGTAAGATAGGGAAAAAAATAAGAATATGTAAGAATATAATAATTATATTTGAAGTATTTTTTTTTTTAAATCACTGTCATAAAGATGATATGTTAAAAATAATAATATAAAGAACCAACGGTGATAACCTTTATAAAACTGAGAACAAAGAAAATGAGAAAAATAGAATAGAATATATTATTTTATTAATTCAAGTAATTATTAATCTCAAAACAAGAGAAATAAGAAAACCAACATTAAATAAAAATAAAAATCGGATAACTAGTAATTAAATATCATGGTTAATATGATTCAACATTTTTGAAGAATACTGCTCCTCCTCGATGCAAATGATTTTCAAGATGCTCTCTGAATTCCTTTATCTCATGAAGGTCGTCATTGATTATCACATCCGATATTTTTACTAAGCTACAAACCCATATTTCTCACGAAGTGATTAGTCTAATTAATATCACAACCAAAGAAAATTAAAATTTTGAAAATAATTGCAATTCTCGAATTCAAACACTTACATCCAAACGACCTTAGCACGAGACATATGCAAAATCAATACAAAAGCCTTCAAACCCAAATTTCAAGATGAAACCCAATTAAACCAACAAAGTCTTCCCACAAAGTACAATGTAATCAACGTTCCCTATAAAAATAAATTAAAAATTGGTGATATGACCGAAAATTAAATTAAAAAAAAAATTGCACGAAATAGATTAATAAATTAAATCTCACTTCGAATACTCAAAATTGATGTTTATAAAATGTGAGGTCTTTCCATCAAAGAGTGTTCTGAAACTCGCTAGGTAGCTGCTAGGCGTCAGGCCAGTGCATAGGGCCTAGGCGTGGCCTAAAATTTGAGAATAAATACCATAATTTACAATATTACATTCAACTATTTAATAATTCAACTTACTACCTGCTACACAATAAAGTGTATGACAATTCAAAACTAAAGGTAATGATCACAAGTTACAATTTACAAGTTTAAAACTATTGTTCAATTCAATGTTCAAAACAACATAAATCCATAAATTTATTAGTCAAACAACAATATCATAGAATACATTACAAAATCAATAATAAAAAATAAACCCAAAAACGACGTCGTTTTGGGTAAGAGAAAATTAAAAAATAAAAATAAAATATCACATGGTGCGTGACGTCTAAGCGCCAAGGGCGCCCGACAATTTCTTTGGCCGATTTTCGAAAATCGTCGGCGGGCTGGTGGCGCCGAGCGCCTAAGCGCCCGCGTTTTAAACACTGATTATAATGAATATGAGAAACCCCGACAAAATGAATAATAACATTTGCATGATTATCACAATTAAAGTTAATTTTCTTAATAATCTATTATTATAGTCTATCTAGTAAACAAACAAATACATTAAGAAAGAAAAAATATCTATCAATCTTGAGTCATCAATATAAGTCGAATCATCAAGCCTCTTAAATCCATATATAGAAGTAGGAAATGTCTCTCAAACACAAAGGTCCTTGCATGTAAACAAATTTTGTACATGAAATTTGAAGTCTTGTATCTAGAATTTATATTTATTTCAACAAAAAATCGTGTCAGTGCAAATTCGTCACTCCGTATAACACTCCGATTAACCTATTCACATGCTTAATAGTGCAATGGACCCTTATTCCTTCCATAAACACTCCGACAAATCTCTATATGCCAAGAATTGTGTTGAAATCTTGGCAAATTTAACTTAATTGTTATAATTGATACATGCTCTCACACAGTTAAAAAAAAAATACAAAAAACTAATATCTAAGAAAAAGTATGAAATCCAAGGAAAAATCATAATAATATAAGTATGAAATCATGTTGCCTTTCGTCTTTAAACTTAGTAAATCAACTCATATAAGTCAACTAGTGTAGATACCCGCGTGTTACGCGGGCAGAACGAAATAGTACATAATAAACGAAATAGAAAACAGAAAATTATAAATAGTGGAAATAGAATTGTTCTTACAAACAAAAAAAAAGTTTACTTGAGGTTTTGAAAAATTTCTTTGTAGACAACATTTGTTGTCTTACTAACAATGTTACCATCGTCGTCGCAGCATAAAATTTTTAATCCATTATGACTCTTGACCCGAGAGATGGCGACATAGAGCTGGCCATGGCTAAAAACAGGTCTTGTTAAGTACAAACCAACATTGGATAGAGTTTGACCTTGACTCTTATTTATAGTCATTGCAAAACAGACAATGAGTGGAAACTGTCTCCTTTGAAATTTAAAGGGGACCCTGCTATCCGATGGACTCAACACCATACGTGGAATATAGACTTTCATTCCAACATTTTTTCTAAAAAGAATCTTTACCTCAATAATGCGTTATCCGAGTTGGGTGACGACCAACCTTGTACCATTGCATAATCTAGAAGCTTGATCCATGTTTCGAATCAACATAACCGGGACACCAATCTTCAATTTCAAAACATGATTAGGAATCCCCGAGCACTTTATCGTATTTTAAAAGTCGACCGAGTACACCTGATGTTCCTCTTGTCCATTCACATATGTCTTGCAAATGGTGTCAGAACTAAGATATACTCTTTCATCCCCCGAAAGTATAGACATCACGTACTCATTAACTGTCTCAACAATGCTATTAGTTGGTGCAAGAATTGCTCTTTCTTCGAAGAATGAGTGGTCGTCAAAGTTTTCCAAAATGGAAGGATATGTGCTCTCGACAATAGCGGCAACGTGATCACCTGAGGTGCAAAGTAGTATATCGTCAGGTATATCAATCAATGTTTCACCATCAATTTCGGTCTTGATATTCCCATCACCAATTTTAAGTATCCTTTCCGAGAATTCTTTGATTTCGCTTGTTACTGATGGGGACATTGTCTGGCCAACAGTTAATCTCATATTCTTCGTCAATCTGAGAATTTTATAATATTCCCATAATCTAGATGAACATATACTGGCATAGACAATGTCTTCTCGACTACCATTTGGAACAACGGGGAGAATCTGGCGAAAATCTCCACCAAGAACTACAACCTTGCTAGCAAATGGCAAATTCTTTCTTTCACCTAGTGCAATAAACTTCAGACTCTTATGCAGAGCTTCGAGACAGAATCTACTCATCATTGGCGCTTCATCCCAAATGATTAATTTTGCCCTATCCATTAGAGCATCTAATTCCATCCCAGGTGTTATTGAGCACATTGAGTCTTCTGTTATGGTCAAAGGTATGCCAAATCGAGAATGTACAGTTCTCCCACCTGGTAGCAAAAGCGCCGCAACACCACTTGAAGCAACATTGAGCACAATGTCACCTTTGGATCGTAGAGCAGCAGATAATGTTCGCCAAATGAAAGTTTTGCCAGTACCACCGTAGCCGTAAACAAAATAAATACCACCCTTATCCTTCGACGTTGCACTCAATATTTCTTGATAGATTGTCTTTTGTTCATCCGTCAAAGATGAGCACAATTTCTGATGTTCGGTTTCCAAAAGACATCTATCAAAATTAAGTTCTTACTGAATAAGCTTGTTATTTCCGTCATTCATCAAATAATCATTGGGAATCGGCATATCTTGAAAAATTTTCAGCGATTTACCGTTACTCTGTAGAATCTTTTCCAATTCAATGAGTGTATAATTTTTCAATATATCATCGCTCAGTTGAAGATCTGCATTAAGTTCATGAACAAATAAAATAGCAAAGAGATATGTATTACTTTTATAGTCAAATGAATAATAAAATTAAAGTGTATAAGAAAATAATTATTAATTTGTTCAAAAAGTATAGAAATTACTGTTTATCCCAACGACCCTACGCTGTTGTTGTAAGATATCATCTGTGAGAAGATGCCAAGTCTTTCCCCAAACATACTCGGGTCTTGAAATGCTAGCCGATATTAGCAGAGAAGCAAAGAGCTTTCTGAGGAACGATGGCAATCCCCAATAACTCGCCTCAACAATACCATCAACGTATTCTCTATCATCATCCAACAATCCTAGAGAATAACATGCATCTTTAAAAGTCGGATACACCACATTATCAATGGTTCGTATATCTTCATGGGAAACYGCTCCTCGACAAYGATGCAACATTATTGATAAGTAGTAARCCTCTSMAAYGCCCGGTGGAACATAATCTAACCTACCAATATTATATCCTCTCTGTCTGACGTTCCAAACACGATCTTCACTATTCCACACAAATTCCATTGGAAATTCTGTATACAACAAAGACCTGGCCTCAGGATACTTCCTATTGCCCTTCATCCAAGTAAGAAACATTGTTTCCCTTCCATCTTCATCAACAACAACCTTATCAATACTGTCGTCATCATTGTAGAAGACTGGCTGTTCATTCGGAAGATGGAAGATCAGTCGTTGTACGGATGGGTTCCTATAGTGGATATCTAATCCATAGAGACGCCAAACAGCCCCGCATGGAGATATATATCTACAGTTAAAGTAGTTTTTGGTCTCATCAACAACTTCTTCCTTTGAAACCTCCCCGTTTGCCTCTTCAGTTATAGACAACGTCATCCGGTCATGTCCCTTATTTATATACTTGAAAAGGTATTTAATGGATCTAAATTGATTGCACCATTCCACATTAATGTGAGCTTGATACCTCAACAAAAGTTTGGGACTGTAAGGAACAACGTATCTGTTGTCTAAAGTGATACCATTCTTTACCGCTGAACTCCCGGTATCTCTTCTTTTGTACACGGGGTATCCGTCATCATCAACAGTAGTAATATCGGCGTATGGCTTAGGAAAGCCCTTTGTACATTTTCCCTTTTTAACGCATGCTCTCTCCGTTTTAGAGCTGCAAGGTCCGTGCATCATGTGTTGAGTGACCAGTTGATACAGGTGTGGATTTGTTTCTTTATTTGGTATCTCCGCGGATATTATTTCATCAACGTCATGTGCTGCTGGAATCTTACTTTCGCGATCAAGAAAAATAAGAATATGAGCATGAGGTAAGCCTCTCTTTTGAAACTCCACAGTGTAGATAACTGCAAGCGAGTAACACCTTTTTTAAATAAAAATATAGAATTATCAACTCAATTAAATTACATAATCTTAACAAATGATTTAGTATTTTTGTGTATTATAACTAAAGACGCTAGATGGAATGAATAGCAATATCATAATTATATGAAAAATGTAAGAAAAAAATGTTATGGAGATTTCTTACCTGCTCGAGTCTTGCCAAATAATTCCAGCTCTGTTATGTCCTTGATAATTTGATCAAGCTTTATCTTGAAGATACGACATACGATATCTGGTCTGTCCTCGGATCGTAGACCTCTAACATTTAGATATCTTGTTATTTCTGGCCACTTGGGGTTGCAAGTAATCGTTATAAACAAATCGGGATATCCAAACCACTTGCAGATAGCCATTGCATCTCGATAATTCTGAATCATGTACCTAGCTCCACCCGTAAATGACGTCGGCAGCACTATTCTCTGACCAATAGAAGTTGCATCCGTTTGACCCTTTGAAACCGCATCTTGGAGATTTTTATATTTCTCAGATCTTATCAAAACTTGATTAAATCTAATAAACTTTATCCTTTCACACTCGACCATTGTGTAGGCATCAACTAAGAATTGTTGGATAAGACTCCTCGAACATATTACAGTTTTTGACTCACACGGCCGTTCTTGAATCCTAAAGGCAAAAAATTCTCGCATAGTGAGTTTATCCCTAACTTTTGAAGTGGTTGCTGTCGACTCATCGCTATGTTTGATTCCTAATCGGAAATCATCTTCTCCATAGGGAAACAACAACGGATACTGCAATGCAAGATATGAAGGATGCAATTCGCTTATCCTTTGTAAAGCACCAGATCGTTTCTGTATAATTATGTCCCGCCTATCAAAAGCCTCGTAAAAATCACCAGGAATGAGAGCAGCTACTTCAGAAGCAGTAGGAAGATTGGTCGTTCTTCAATCAGTTTCTCTAACACCAATGAGTTTCAATTTAAGATCGGACTGATCCCCTAACATTCCATATTCTCTAACGCTTCGAAAGGATTGTACCAAAGGATTGTGCAGATCAAGCATGCACTTGATCTACTCAATTATTGTCGGTTCAAAAGAGTTGGTTCTTGATTCGGAACGACTGCGTTCAAAATTAAATATATGTACATTACAAATATCTTAAAAAATATATTTCAAAATAAAAGAATGATTTATGGAAAGAGTGATTGATACCTCATAGCATTGATCCTATTCTGAACCTCATGATTAGTGTCATATATACAACTGAGAGAATTTAGGGGAGTCTCCGTATGTTGATAGTAAACTTCCAATACGATGATAGTTTGCTCCCTTCAACTTGAAAACATACGGCCCTTGTCCTTTGTTGATAGATGTGTCAATCTTTCCCCCCAATGAAGTGAAGCTAAACATGCTATTGTAACCACGTATATTGTTAATGAATTTGTTGCTCCGGAGATCATGGCCAAATAGCAAGTTTCCAAGGGTTGGAGGAGGTTGAGTCAAAAATGGTAACTCAATCTTTCCATTAGAGCAACATATGGCGAATGTTGGATGCAGTGGTCTTGTAGTCTTCTCTCTGCATTCATCGTACCACATTATTACTTGACAGAATTGACATTTATAGTTTGGGTCTCCATTGTCAACATATCTTGTCAAAATTAAAATTCTTTGTAATTTTAAAAATCTTAAATATTTAAATTAAAATAATACTAACTTCTATTGAACATGAACCTGTAGAGTCGGTGGGTTTATTGTATACAGATCTTCTTCTTCGATGCCTGTTAGATCTCTTCTCAGTGTGCGTAGCACCTGATAAATTATATGTAAACAATAATAAAGCTGGAATATATATAAAATTAATTTATTTATTTTAAACAACTTATCCATCTACGTGTGTGTGTGTATATATATGTATGTATATGTATGTATTAAAAAGTAAAATAAAGGACAGGCAAAAGTACCTTGTTGTGTACTTGAAGTGGCTTGCGCATTTGCAGTTTTATGTAAACCTTGCCGTTTGTTTGTCCCCACAAGATTTTGAGATGCTTCAATGAAGTTCAATAATACGTTAAATATCCAAGAATTGAAACTACAATAAAAAATGGACATAGTACAATTCTGGTTGTTTTGGATTTACATTCTAAAAAAATGTATTATCTGAACGCTTATTTTTTAAAATAATCATTCTGGATTTCCTTGCTTGTCTCTTATCAATATTCTCAACAAAATTGTGAATGTGCTGCCATTAATATATATTTTATTTTCCGAATTAACAAAAGTGATGATTAGAATGGATACCTCAGTAGGTAATTCGACTGTCAATCATCTAACATCCTCTAATTAATTAGTACATTAATCAAAAATTCGGATATGTACTTGCATTGTTATTTGTAATAACCGACCTGTTGGAATAGAAGTGATGTTGTTAACTGTTGATTCAACACCGGAGGAATTTTTGAAACTGCTGTTTAAACTTCTGGTAAGTTCAGACAAAGTTGATAATGTTTGATTTATACGTTTTCCTCGATAATTTCGGGAGTCAACTTCAAAAACGAATAATTCACATGATTATATGGCTTGACTAAATTGTTTTATTGATGAACAGTAAAATAATATATGTTAATATGAAATTAATCTAAACTAAAACCATATATCAATTATTGATAAAAAAAAATGAATATAAATTAATGTATTCATTTGGATAGACTTACAATTGGTCAAATTCGATAATGGCGTCGGCGTTGTAAATTGATGAGGGGTAATAGCTATTCATAATCGTAGAAAAAATCGGGGATTAAAGTTTCTCAAAATTAAACAATATTCTTGCTAAATCAATAACAGTGAATGATAAACATCATAAAGCATTCAATTATTAAGATATAGATCTTCATTATTCAATACATCGCATAATTATTTTTAGTGAAATAGAAATACCTATTGGGCAGCTGGGTCCACTAAAGGACAAAGGCGATGGTGGCAAAACTGTATGATTCAAATGAGAACTCTCTTTGTCTATAGTAAGGCCTGCTTTGAATTAAACTTTCGAATAATTTCACATATAGAAACCTCATATGTGAGTGTGTGTGTGTGTGTATATTATATATATATATATATATATATTAATATATATATATATATATATATATATATATATATATATATATATATTATAAGTGTTTCAATAAAAACAAAATATTAATCCTCGACAACTCACTTATGATTTATTTGTATTTCGTTAATAAAGAAATAATATTACCTGAACGCTTATTTTTTAGAACAACCATTCTGGATTTCCTTACCTGTCTCTGATCTATACTGCCAACAGAATTGTTACCCCATTGTACTGCAATGAATAATTTTTTATTATTAGACATAAATTATGATTACAATGGATACCTATGCAGATAGTTCTAATGAGTTATGAATAATTTTTTTATGTAAACTAATATCATATATTCATGTATTACAATGGAAATTAACATATATAAATAAATTTCTTCTGATTGAGAGACTTACAATTAGTCGAATCCGATAACGGCGTGGGAGGTGTGAATTGATGAGGGGTAGTACCTATGAATAGGGTAAGTAAAATACGGAATTAATATTTTCCAATTAAATATTGCAACTAAATCAATAGCAATGAATGATAAACAGCAAAAAGCGTTCAATTAATAAGGATTGTATCGATTTTACAAAATATCCTTCCATTTATTTAATCCTTTTCAAATGGATATACATTGATCAACATATTTTACTATTAATGTATATATTATAAATTTAGTATTAATGTTTGAAGATAAAATTAAGGATAAATTTTCTATACATTCAGTAATGGAGGCAGAATATATAAAACATTAAACATACAATTATAACGAAACTTATATTAGTGTATTACTGTAACTCATTTTGTATTCAATAATTTATCATATATTAGAATATAAAGTATCTCTAAAGAAGATAAGCAAATAATCTTGTGTTTATAAACTTACAAATAATTATATTCAATAGCCATATAACCTTTACCTCAAAAAATAGAAATTTGTAATTTTGAATATCCGAACTTTTAATTTCAATTTTTTTCGAGACATCCACCAATAATATTTTCATTCTATATACAAAAAATTGATTTCGAAATACCTCTTGAAGAGGCGGTTCCAGTAAACGACAAAGACGATTGAGAATTAACACGATCATTCAAATTAACATTTTCCTTGCCAATAGAGAATCCTGTACAAAAATCAAATTAACATAATGACTTGAAGTATGATCTAAAATCAACATAAAACAATAATAAAAAAATGTGTGTGTTAAACAGAATTTATATTATTTAAAAAAATATATAAATATCATTATGTTAATATTTTTTTAAGTATAAACATAAAAGAAATGTAAGTTTTATACCTTTTTGCCGTTTTTTTTTGCAACTGCATTTTCCGTAGTACTCGATTACTTTTTGAATTATGATCCGCCATATTTTAAATGAATAAGAAAAGTTGTTCGGTGTGAGAATAATTCGAAAGAGTTATTTATACTAAAAAAAAACATTTTTTTCTTGTTATATAGTTGGCTAAAACACTACAATAATGAAATGACATATATATAAGTAAAAACTATATATATAATTGACCGGGGAATATATTGAGTATCTCTTAAAATAATAAAAGAAATTTTCAAAATCTGGTAAGTTGTTATTATTTTTTTTTCTCCTCGTGGATGAACAGTGTTTGTATATAGAAACAATCCATTTGTTTTAAATGTTTAATAATGCTTGTATGAATAAAGTGATTATGTAGTTATTTATATAGATTAAATCAATACTCCGTCATCAATATAAATGAAAACCATATATTTACGGACACAAAGCTGTAATTGGTATCTTCAAATTAATATTTGTTCCTTATTTATAAATTAGGAATATTTTGCTGTCTGTATACATAAAAATACAAAGAATGAATACGTAATAATAGGGATTGGATTTGATCTAATATTTGCATTGCATAATAAATGTATTAAAATATTATGCTCAAATTTCATATGATACTATGTATCATATTTATTAATGATACCTTCATTGGTTCGTAATAAAGAATTGTGAAATGTAAAAACAATCTTGATTGATGAGGATTTTCCAAATATAATGGTCAATACTTCTATATTAAAACATAGGAACAATACATTACTGATATCTAAGCATTTGCTATTATGTATAAATTATTTATTAACATAATTCGCATTTGGAATTTGTTAACCATTGTCTATTTGATATGAACTCACCATTAATGTTCGACACTGTTTGTAAATATTGGAATATTAATTGGATCACTGACATGAGAAATTACAATTATAATTCGATTATTCAGCCCAATTACTTAAAATTATAATGTGTATATTTTGGATACATTATGGTAATTGTATTGCATTAAAATATCATTCGAATATGGTTTAGGGAACATTTTAGGGAATATTCTGATGTAAGGGGCCGAATATTTCATATTAACATTTAGATTTTTGTAAATTTTGGAAAAGAGGATTGAATATTCTTAAATAATTAGGAATTCAACAAAAAATCTTCACAAAACATATTAATGATATTCCAAATAGTAAACAACTAATTTACTTGAAATCTATATTGAATAATATTTTTGAACTATCATATGGTGGGCTATACATTGCAAGCACATAACATTCCCCGACTTCCAATATGGTGTCGTCAATAAATTTGTCAAAGCCAGCTCGGAATGAGGGTGTATCTTCATCGTAATCCAATTCAACCATCCACTCAGTATTCACATAAAAAATATAGGCATAATTGTTGAGGTCCAGATAGGTATCTTTTATGTAATGGTTGTAGAAATCCAGTGGAACAGGTTGTATAAAATAAGAAAAATATCAAATGATTAAACAATATATCTATTAAAAAGCTAAGTTGTATTCGTTAGTGTTATGAAGTATAGAAATTATAAAGAAAGCAAATCAAACTCACCAAGTATCGGAATTAATAATCTAGATTGTTTACTGCATACAATAATAAATATATGTACAAACAGATACAATTAAGAAAAAATAAAATAAAAGAAAATTAACATAAATCTATTAACTATTAATATTATTTTATAATATATACAAAGTATGCAACAGAAAGTTAAACAATAGTAATAGCATAATAGCGCAGTTTGCTATATACATACGAATTGTTACATATAGTCAATCATCCAAAAATATATTGTTTCACAATCAATCATTTTTTATTAACCCTATGACAATCAATTACATTCCAACGGATCTTTTGCTTAAAATATATACACGCATTTCCATATAATATTATGTAAAACTGACTATTCAGTAATGGAAATAAAAGTCTATTCAACAACGAAATTTATTACTTATTTTCATATAGCTATCGGAATCATACAGATATCCAAAACTGCCGAGAATTGGTATTATGTGTATCTCATGATTCTGGTATTATGCGATTTTCCATTCATTGAAAATGTACAAATATTAATTTCCATTACAACAATAATATATGAATACATATTAATTTCCAGTACAAATGTTATGTGGTGCATACTATTATCGATTTTTAATACATATAACCTCAAAAGTATATATGAATACTGCCACGAACTAATCAACTCAATATGCAGTTAAAAATGGTAATAGACAAAATTAAGAAATAAATATTCCCCAAGATTGGCTGCTTTAATTGATTTGCTATTTACCAAATAAAACGGTAGGTATTGTTTTAATATATAAAAGGAATTTTCATTTTAAGTTTTCCATTTAATTGAAATGGTGTAATCTTGTGGAATATATAAACAGTAATGATTACAACATATTCAAAAATATATATAAATGTAAATACAGATATCCAGAATTTATAAGCATGGTATAAATATATCTTATTCTGCAGTGTTATGTTTTTCAACGCAAAGAATACAATAATTTGATTTTGAACACAGATCTGAATGAAAGAATAAACTCCTATTTACCTGACAATTAGCACTGTATTTAATCGAGAAATTTGACCTCCGATAAGATTCCTATCCAGAATTAGTACGAATCAACTATTCAAATCGACCATCATTGATCTGCAAATAAACATAGTAAACAGGTAAATAACTATACATCGATTCAACGCAATATATTCGGGTTCTGGAGTTAAAAAAAAAACAAATACATAAAATTAAATCTGAAAACATTCTGGGCGAGTATAATTAGCACCGTTTTTTTTCGAGAAAGCTGACCTCCGACTATGGGAATTTATGATGATTTAGTACGAATCATCTCTTCAATTCGACCATCCCTGAAATTTATATGACATCATGGATCCATGGATTTTAGTTGACCCCCAATTCCGATTTTTTCAGATCTGCAAATGAAAAATGAGAAAATATAGGATATTAGGCACAACTGCGTAATTGAACAATCGGAATGGGGGAAGAAATGAACAATCTGCGTAAATAAACAATTAGGATTTTGGGTTCATTCGAGTGAGAGAGGAAGCGATTTTGTAAATGAGAGAAGCACAAATTTTTTTGGTGAAGAAATACAATATGTGTAAAGATTGTATTTTTCCGAATCTGGGTTCATCCAAGTGGGAAGAAGCAGTCGTAATTGTGAAATTTTCGTGAATAAATACAATGGTGAGTGAGAGAATAGGAAAAAATTTTCGTGAAGATTTTTTGTGAACAAATTCTCGTGAAGAAAGACAATGGGGAACACAAAAAAAAAAAGTCCTTATTTATACCAGGCCAAAAAATCTCAATTTGGTAACAAAAAATACGAACCTTTAGAACCTGCCAACTAATAAACCGAACCTACTGAAAGATGCCACATGTCATCCAGAGCTACGGTTGAATGACACATAGGTTAGGGCGTCAACACAATTAACAAATAGGTGGATAACATTATATAAATAATTGATACTAATATCAATAATATTTACATTTTAAAGAAACAATCATTGATACTTTATACTTTCTAATAAAAATTAAAGTTTATTTAACTAATTTACCACTACATTTATTATTTCACACTTTTAATTATTTTAAACAAGATGATATTATGGTCATTAATAACATCATTCATCTTTTTTAATATCTATAAAATTGTCAATTACAACAGATTGAATGGGGCGGAGAGAATATATCTAATATATTATAAGGCCCTGGAAGTCGAGAATATGAGAAAAAGAATATACAACAATCATGAAAGCTCTTGAAATGGATAGGTCAACACTTTCAGAAGAGCAAGTTGAGGGGAAAATTTAATTTTTTGATCACTATGTTGGTCACATTTCAGAAAAGGTACATGATGTTGTCCATCATCCAACAATATCTGTTAAGTTGGCGAATTCCTCAAAAAAGGTTCAAAAAAATCCCGATCGAGCTTTTTTGCTGACGTGGCGTGAATCAATACTTTCATATCATTTTTCTTTAATTTCAAATATTAAATTGAAAATAAAAAACTGAATTTTTTTTATTTTGATCCATTATATTGGCTAATTCCAGAAAATGTACGTTAGATTGGCTATTATCTAAGTTAACCAATTTATCAAAAAAGGTCCAAATAAGCTTGATCGATTTTTTTTTCTAACGTGGTATTATTCTATATTTTCTTATCAATTTTCTATAATTATAAAAATTAAATTAAAGAAATTTTTTTTTTGCTCTCCATTTTATTTTTCTGTTTTTCTTTTCTCTTTCCGTTAAACTAATTAATAAAATTTTAATCAATAAGAATTAATATAAATTATTATAAATATAAAAATATAATATAAATATTAAAAAATATAATAAATATAGAAATTTCAAAATTTATTTATAAGAGATTTTCTCTTATATATTTTTATACACGTTTTATTATTTTTTAAGATTTATTTTATATTCTTATATTTATCTCCAAATTTATTAATTTTGTATTAATTAAAGTTTTAATAATATAAAAATCATATAAATTATTATATTAATTTTATAATTTTTGAAGATTTATTTTGTGTTTATATATTTATCACTGATTTTTTTATTTTTCATTAATTAAGATTTTATTAATTTGACTAAATGAAAAGAAAATGAAGGCAAAATAGGTTTTTGTCATCAACTTAATATTTAAATAAAAGAGAATTGATAAAATAATATATAATCATGTCACGTTAGGAAAAAAATCGATCAAAACTTTTTTAAGACCTTTTTTGATGAATTGGCTAACGTAGCAGATATGATTTGATAATGGTCAATTTAACGTAATTTTTCTGTAATGTGACCAATATAGTGGTCCAAAATGATAATTTTCCCAGGTTTTTATTTTCAATTTAATATTTAAAATTAAAGAAAAATGATAAGAAAGTATTGAATCACGCCACGTAAGAAAAATAGTGTGATCGTGCTTTTTTTGAACCTTTTTTTTTTTATGAATTTGACCCATAAAACAAATGGAGATTGGATGTGAGCGTTGAGCCACGCGCCACGACGGGTTGTTGAAAGTAGATATTCATCTCGGAAACATCAACATAAAAAGAACACATGAAATGTAACCAACAGACATTACTTTCCCACATAAGACCGTGCCAGAATGGGTAAAAAGTCAGTTGGGAAGTACACAATTGGTAAACTCCATTCGCCCTGGAGCAAAACAACTTTTACGGCATAATTATAACTTTCTGCCTCTTTAGATTCCCCCTGCAATTTTGTCATGCTCATATGACTAAACTCTAGTTGGCAACTTGCTAGCTTTTATTAATTTGCATGGATATTAATTGAGACAACTGTTAACGTGGCACGAGCCAATTGTAATTTGTTTAATCATTTGATCTTTTTTTTGATATATACTTTGAAAGAGATTCATGCAAAACATTGATATTATATTAATTTTCAGTAGATAGCTTTAAATTCTTGTGACTCTATTTTTGGGAAATTTGAGTCATTGACAGACCAACTGTTACTTCTTAGTCTATTGTTTAATTACTTTTCATATTAAGGTCCTTGGTCAGTTTAAGATGAGCACGCGAAGAGCCAACATCTTTGAGATGATGAGATATTTAAAATACTCACCTGCCACAAATATCATGTCCTCATATATATCCGCTCAAATGTGTTTAATAGACGAAACAGAATGAAAATATCCAATTGCACCCAGGTTGAACTTTTGAATTTATGAGGATGAGTATGAATTTTCTTATTATGTCATCAAACTATAAATTTATTATAGCACAATACACATGTCTGGATGTTATGTTGCTTACATCTCCAGACGTAAAGTGATGGCATAATTATCTCTCACCCAAATCTAATTATCTGATTCTTATTTAATTATTCAGAATCTTTTTGATATTTATAATTTTTTATATTTATCTTAATAGTATATACTCATTAGGAGTATAAGATTTTAACTTGTTTCCTCGTAATGAATATATATCAAGACCTCAAAGTTGAGATATTATTATTTCGAGGGGCAATATTCTAACTAGAGTATGTTACTGTGATTGTCACTAAAATCTACTATAACATCCTGTTGTCATTTGTCTTTTATTTTTCATTAAGACCCTTGTAATTGTGACTGGAGAACCGATTTATAACTATTTTACTCAGTTAGAAGTTTTTAGTTATTTTTACTAATTATTTTTTTATGACTATAATCGTTGATCCACATTTTGTTCTAGTTAAGATCTTTCATCACAAAACACGATATAAAGGTTTTTTTCATAATTAATGTTCAAAAGTTTAAAATGTCTTTTCTTTTTTTAATTTCGCTCCTATTTATTTACACTTTATATAAAATACACTTTGTTTGTTTTTTATTTTTATTTTGTATCAATTTGTGAATTCGAAACTTTTTATTCTTTCAAAGTGAATCGAGAATAATATGTATAATTAACAACAACTCCTACCTATTGTTCTTTTGGGATGGGATAGAGAGAGAACACTTGTGTGTTCTTTGTTGTTTTGTAGTTCTCTAATTTTAAAGAAAATAAAATTTCTTATGCAGAAAGTAGATGTTGTGATTGGTGATATAACACCAGTTCCAACATCAGTTTACTGAACAGTTTAAAAACAGATAAAAAAAATAAACGCAGCGGATAAATGTAAAAAATAATAGTTTGAACACAACAATTTAAATTCAATTCACAAGTAAAAAATACTTGTGAACTTGGGTGTACAAACCCGAAAATTATATTACTTTATAACGTTTAAGATCAATACAAAATAATAAAAGTAATATATGAAAAACCAATTGTAGCAAACTCTTGATACACAAAATACTCGTCGTCTCGATATGATGATCTTCTCCATTGGTTACGCAACTTCAAAGATCTTTGTGATTAAGATCGTGGCTTCAAGTCTTGTGGCAAAGTTTATGATGATCTTTTTCGTTGGTTACGCAATTTTGAAGATCTCCTTTATTTGGATCGTTGCTACAAGAAATCTATTTGCTCGTGTTCTCCGTGTCTTTCATTGTGTGATCTGCTTCAAGGATATATGCGTCGTGTTCCTGCTTCTTGAAATCGTCGAGACCAGTTCTCCGATTTCTTCTCTTGAATGCAGCGTGCGTCCGTAAATTTTCTTCAAAAAGGCTTACGTCCTCTCTCTCTGCTTTTTTTAATTGCTGCGTCCTTCTATTTATAATAAACAAGACTCCTAGTCTTGTTAAACAAGTTAGATAAGTACTTAGGAAACTAAATAAAGTCCTAGACTCCAACTAGGAAAGAAATCTAGAATCCTAAAATACTTTGTGTCCTAATATATTTTGTGCCCAAGAAAGGCAAATAACTACAAAAGAAGAAAGAAATCTAGAGTTCTAAAATACTTTGTGTCCTAATATATTTTGTGCCCAAGAAAGGCAAATAACTACAAAAGAAAAATAAGGAAATTCCTATAATTAAATTTCCCAACATTCTTATATTTTTCTTGAGTGAGAGAATATTATTGGCAATGGCATATAGTAAAATCTGTGCAATCTCAATTGTACATAATGTAAAAGAAGTAAAAGGCTAAGGATCATTCCAAGCTTATGTATAAAGCTGTCTGCACAAATCTGGAAATAAGCTTTCTTCATTCAAAACTATATTGTACAGATAAAATGTTGAGGCTTATTTATAGCCACCAAGATCACTCTAGAACCTAGTGATCTTATACACGTGTAGGAATAAGGATTGCTCGTACAATGACAGCTACATAGGAACTACAAGATAAACTAAGCTGTTGCCACATTCTGCATTAGGTTTAGGGTTACGCAGGTTGAATGATTGTGTGGTTGTGATCTTCTTGTCCTTATTTGGAGCAAATGGTGCGGCTGTGATCTGCTTAGCTGTACTCAGTGCATGGCAATGCATGTATGAAACATGCATGGCTGTATGATCATTTATAGGCCCCCTCAGTTCAAGGGAGGATGAAGGTACAACAGATAACTTGTGCCTGAACCTCATGAAGAATTGTCCAGATAAAGGCTTGGTAAGAATGTCAGTAGTTTGATCAATGCATGGGACATGATGGACCTGTAGCTGTTTGTGCATGATCTTTTCTCTCACACAGTAAATATCTAGCTCTAAGTGCTTTGTACTGGAGTGCTGAATAGGATTGTAGGCTAATGCAATTGCCCCTTGATTAGGAGAGCTTGTAACCAAATCACATCACAAGTTTTTGTATCAAAACTTCTGTACGCAGCCTTTGTGCTTAATCTATAAACTTTTCCTTGCTTCTTGGAGCTCCAAGTTACTAAATTTCTGCCCAGAAAAACACAAACACCAGATGTGGATTTTCTGTCATCTAAATCTGAAGCCCAATCAGATTCAGCAAATGCAGTGATATTGAGAAAGGGGCTGGCAGTGAAATTTAATCCATATGAGGTGGTTCAGAAAGATATCTAATTATTATTTGACTGCTCTCCAATGTGTGTCAGATGGTGCTTACATGAATTGGCTCACTTTGTTGACACTATAGCTAATATCAGGTCTAGTCACTGTAGCATATTATAAGGCACCAACAATTTGTATGTACAATCTAGGGTTATGCATTGGTTCACCATCAAATTTAGACAAGGAAGGGTGAGTGATCATTGGAGTAGACAGGCCTTTGCATCCTTGCATTCCCGCTTTAGTAATAAGATCAGCGATGTATTTTTGCTGTGTGAGGAAAAATCCAGTCGGATGAGGAATGAACTCAATTCCAAGAAAATAGTTGAGCTATGGAGAAGCAGTGATTCAGCTTGGTGATGAGCTGCTGAATAGCATTTGTATCATTAACAGTGATCAAAAGGTCATCCACATAGGCCGAAATCTATATTATGATCGATCCATTTTAATGTCTATGGTAAAGAGATGGATTAGCTTTGGATATTCTAAAGCCAAGAGATAAGAGAATGCTGCCAAGCTTGCTGGACCAGGCTCTAGAAGCTTGTTACAAACCATATAAGGACTTGTTCAGCCTGCATACCATATCGGGAGAAACACAATTCTCAAAGCCAGGAGGAAACTACATGTATAACTCAGTGCCAATATCACCATTAAGAAAGGCATTGTCAACATCAAGTTGCCTTATAGTCCAGGATTTGGAGATAGCAATAGACAATATAGTTCTGATGGTAGCAGGCTTAACCACAGGGCTAAAACCTTCAGTGTAATCAAATCCAACTTCTTGTGTATATCCTCTAGCAACCAGTATTGACTTGCATCTAGCCAGGGAGCCATCTGAATTTTTCTTAGCTTTAAAAACCCATTTGCAACTAATGAGGTATTTATGAGGAGGTAATGGACAAACAGTCCCCAAGTGTTATTCCTTATGAGAGCAGAAATCTCTCTTATCATAGCCTGATGCCAGTGAGGGATCTCCATGGCTTCTGTGTGATTCTTAGGTTCTGCAAATAGATCTTTAGTAACTGCGAAGATCCTTGGTTTGTGGATTCCAGCTTTAGCTCTTGTAGTCATCTGGTGTACATTCTGTGCTTTATTTGTATCCTGCAAGAGATTGTTAGTAGCAATGTTTGGCATAGTGACATTAGAACTATTGTCAATTGGCAAATCTATAAACAACTGACCAGTGGGAATTTATGAGGAACTAGATGATGTAGGGGTAGATGAATGACTGGATGTTGCTGCTGGAGATGAAGAAGAGGAATTGGGAGTGACTGGGGTATTGTGAGAGATGCTATGATTATGGACATGAGATGAGGTAGAGTGATTATATGTTGGAGTAGGATGTGAGTGATGAGAGGGAGGTGATTGTGATGAAATCATAATAGGAGGGATTGGATGAGGTATAGGGATAGTGGAAAGGGGAAGAGAGACATCAGCTTGAGGTGGTTTGGCAAATGATTCTTTATGAAATGGAAAGAGGTGTTCATCAAACACATGTCTGGTTATTATGATTCTGTTGTCTGGTAAAAGGACTTTGTAACCTTTTTGATGAGGGATATATCCTAAAAAGGTACTCTTGGTACTTCTAAACTACAACTTGTGTTAGTTATATGGTCTGATATAAGGATAACAAAGACAACCAAAGACTTTGAGGTGTGAGTAGTCAGGCTTTTGTTTCATGAGAAGATCAAAAGGTGTTTTGTATTGGATAGATTGAGAAGAAATTCTATTGATGAGGTAGACAGAGCTTACAAAAGCATCATCCCAATGCCTTGTTGGGACTTGAGAATAGGACAGCAATGATAGGCCAACTTCAATTATATGCCTGTGCTTCCTTTCAGCTAATCCATTCTGTTGAGGAGTGTAAGGGCAAGATATTCCATGAAGAATCCTTTGCTCGAGGAAGAAGGATGATATGGATTTAAACTCTCCTCCTCCATCCCTTTGGACCATTTTTATGTTTCTGTTGAACTAATTTTTGATCATGGAATGGAAATGTATAAAGGCAGCAACAGTATCAGATTTTAGTTTGAGGAAATATATCCAGGTAAACCTAGTTTTGTGATCTATGAAGCTTACATAGTAACTGAAACCATGAAAGGATTTGATAGGGGATGGACCCCATAAATATGTGTGAATTAAGTCAAACATTTTATAAGAATCAGTAAGAGAATTTGAAAAGGGCAATTTGTGAGATTTTGATTCCATATAAGCAGAACATAAAGATTTATCCTTATTATCAGTGAAGGCAATATTACATCTTTGCAAAGCCTTTCTAACAAAATTAGAAGAATGATGTCCTAATCTAGAATGCCACATCTATAGATTTAGGACTTTATTCGAGACATCAGAATGAACTTCAGGGGTGATAACAGGTTGATGTGCTTGATGCGGAGTGGATGATGAGTGGTCCTGGAGATTAACGAGGCTGAACATGTATAAACCATCCTTAAGAAGTCCTTTGAGAAGAGGTGCTCCTGTTGATATTTCCTTCACAACACAGTAAATAGGGTACCACTCAAAATAGACTTGATTATCTTGAGCAAACTTTGAAACACTGATGAGATTCTTTCTCACATGAGGGATATGAAGGAGATTTTTGAGATGAAATGAAGATGTATGATTAGGAAAAGAGCGTTTGTCAGTGACTATAGAGTTGCCAATGTGAGCAATAGTCATACCTGCATCATTAGGTACTTGAACTGTGTCTAATCCTTGATATTCAGAGGCTAAGTTGAGATTTTTACCAACTCCCTTCTGAAAAGAGATCTTGAGTTCCAATGTTCGCAAGATTGACTGAGTTGTTGCTGTTTGGGTAAGAGTTCTCTGTGCTTTGAGTTGCATAGCCTCTGGAGCTGTTGGGAGTGAAATGAAGATCCATCCTGTAATAGCGCTTATCAGCTGTATGATTATTGTAGTGGAAAATCTGACATCTTGGTCTATCTCCTCCTCTATAGGTATTTTTCACTAGTGCAGAAACTGCATTCTAGAACAGACAAAAAAGTCTATCCAGAAGGGTATTTTTAAAACTGTTCTGGACAGCACTTTTTAGAACGGTATTTTGAAATACTGCTCTGGAATGACGATTTTTCAGAACGGTATCTAAAAAACCGTTCTGGAATGTAGACATTCCAGAACGTTTATAAAAAAACCGTTCTGGATTATGTGTCAATCCAGAACAGTTTTTGAATAACGTTCTGGAATGTCTACATTCCAGAACGGTTTTTTAGATACCGTTCTGGACTGACGTACATTACAGAACGGTATTAAAATACCGTTCTGGAATGTTCGTCAATCCAGAATGGTTTTTGAGAAACCGTTCTAGAAAGTGTTTTCGAAATTAATGCCGCGTGAATGGAATTTTTTGCCGCCCATAATTTTTTCTTTCTAGAACGATTTTTCTAAAATCGTTCTGGATTGACGAACATTCCAGAACGGTATTTATTTTAAAAACCGTTCTAGAAAGTCTTTTTGAAATTTAATGGAGCGTGAATGAAATTTTTTGCCTCCCATCATTTTTTCTGTCCAGAACTGGTTTTGACAAACCTTTCTTGAAAGTATCTGCCAAATTAAAATCAAACCCCATGTGCTTTTTCTGGAAAGTCTTTTCTAAATTAAAATCAAACCCTCTATTTCTTTTCTATTTTTATTTCTACTTTTTCCTCCGCCTTCTCTCTAACCTTCTGCATATCTCTCCTCTCATCCCCACAATCTCACAAAAATCCACAAACTCATCAAATAATTTTTTCTCTATCGATCCCCGCTCACTCCAAGCTAACAACCCCAAACTCGCCCTCTCAACATCTCGTCAACTAGATCTCGCACATCCTCAGTGACTACAGAAACCCCCAACACGACATCGTATCAGTGCTCAATACAATTCGTTTCCAAACTCTCCACGGACTTAGTCAAAAACATCTTGAGGCGCTGCAAAATTCTCGGGTTTTTTGTTCAGAGGTTCTTCATTTGGGCTCAACACATCCCTAGTTTTCAACACAGCTCGAAAAGCTATTGCATTCTGGTGAATATTTTAGGTAGCAGCAGACAATTCCCGACTTTATGGGATTTTTTTAGCGGAGATGAAAAACCCTGAGTCGTGTGAAATTAACCGGGAAGATTTCTAGGTTGTTTTTAGATCTTACAGCAGAGCTAATTTACCTAGCCCAAAACGTGTTCGATGAAATGCTTGAAAGAGGTCACACAGCCAATTTGTTCACTTGGATTATTATTTTGCATTCTCTGTGTAAAGGTGGAAAAGTGGATGAAGCATATGAATTGTTTCGAGGGATGAGGCAAAAGGGTCTCGAGCCCGACTCGTATTCGTATTCAATATTCATTCACGCTTCTTGCGATGCGGATGATATTCACACCGCATTTAGGGTCCTAGACTCGATGAGAAGTTACAATCTTGTGCCTAACGTGTTCACTTACAATTGCATTATCAAGATACTCTTCCAAAACGATAAAATTGACAAGGCTTACGAGTTGCTCGACAAAATGCTCGAGAGAGGCATTAAACCGGACACGTGGAACTGTGTTTTCATTATTCATTTTGTTGTTTAATTTTATAAATAGATTAAACAGATAGGTTATTTAATAATTCTATTCTTGTTTTGGCCCACTGATTTGACATTTATGTATGTTTGCATCATATAGAAGAATATATATATATATATATATATATTCTTCTATATGATGCAAACATACATAAATGTCAAATCAGTGGGCCAAAACAAGAATAGAATTATTAAATAACCTATCTGTTTATATATATATATATATATATATATCAGTGCAAACTTTGGTAAGCTGATGTTTTTGTGTCTTATGCAGGACAGTGAAGATCCTCTGACAGTTAAAGTTGATCATCTCAAGATATGAAAAATCTGTTCATATTTACTTAGGACTAAATATCCATGTGATACTTTCATTACTATATTTTTGGCTATTTCAGGAAAAAACATATGATAAGGATGATGATGACATTCTCAAGGCTACATCATTTGAAGTTATATCAACTCTGAGAGATGTTTTGAAAACAAATCCTCTCTGGAGAGATCATGCACAAACTTACACTAAGGTAAGGTTCCCTCACCCATGCCAACATTTTTCTGGCATACATAGAATGGTGTTGTGAGGTGTTGCATAAATTTCTTAGTGACTGGAATTTTTAGCTTGCAGCATTTTGTGATCCAAAATTTCCAACCTCTATCTATGTAGCAGTAGTTCCTGATAAAGTGGAGATTTTCATGCTCGTTTGTTATATTCAGTTTCTTAGAAGTTAGTCTAGGTAAATTTAGTAGTGTGATCGTAAAATAATTAAATAGGGGTGTAATTGGAAATGAAAAGTTAGTTGCATACTAAATGTAGTAACAAGCATATCTTTATGGGATACCGGAACTAGTAACATGGCCTATCTTTATGAGACGAGGGGGGTATAAACTATTTCAACTCTTCTTACTATGAAGATTTGATAAGTGACCAATTGACTTATGGTCCTTAGAGATCTGATGTATTATTGCTATGCGCATACADATATTTGTCTTAAGATGTTTTTTATTTTCTGCTAGATGTGTGTGGAATCACTTTCCTTTTATAGTTTGAAAGATATTTGCTTTAACATTTCTAATGATATATATCTAATGATATGAGTTCTACTATATTTGTGAGTATGTGAACATTCAAGTTTTGCATTTGCTTATGTTCTATCTCCTAACTTGTAATATCTACAGCATATTGGTGATTTTACCTATCCAAGGGTGGCACTCCAGAACTATTAAATTCACCACTCCTTATGAAAGCACTCCAGAATGTGCTTCAAAGATGCATCGATATTTTGCTATCAAGTGAGATGCTATTCACTTGACAATTTTTTTCCTTTGTTCTATTTTGTTTACTCTCTCTCTCTCTCTCTCTCGTTGACAGTTCTACAGATACTAAAATTTTGAAAAAAATGGGAATATGTCGTTATTCAAAAGTAAAAAAAAAAAGTTTGCGGACATGCATCTCTTGGTCATTTCTTTATGTATCAATAACTTAGGATTAGGAGTATTTTAATAGTTCAACTTGTTTTCATTGCTTTTTCATTTTTCAGGTTCGTTAACAAACACGCCTGTTTCCAATAATACTGCTTTATTATGCCTGCAACAAGTTATCACAAACTTCAAGGATCGGGAACAATATGCAATCACATTAGCAACAACAATCTTTCCCTTACTTATTATTCGACCCAAGGTTTATTTTTTTTTCAAATACTTCTTGTATCAGTGAAAAGAAGTATGGGATCATCTGTGAATATTATTTGTGTTGCTGACTAATTTTTATGTTTTTGCTTAACCAGACTCAGAAATGAAACTTGAAGGCTCTGGAATTGGCTAAAGAAATAAAGTGGCCTTTCTATGAGAATGTCGTAAACCTTCCAGTGTCAGATAAGGTAAACAGATACACAATAGGAAACATGAGCTGATAATACTACAGTGGCATGTATATCTTCACTTTGGTCATTATTGCTTGCAAAAGCATGCTTTTATTGATACTTTCTTAATTAGTGAAAGTGAGAGTGTGTAGTAGTACTTGTTTCTTTATATAAGTTAAATCAGTGATTTGAGACCTTTTTCCTGTGCACTTAGAGAGTATGAACTCAGCAATATTTTCCTGAACAAATTTATTTTTAAAAAATCTGGTTTTACTTGTCATTATCTTTCATAGCATCTCAAAAATTGAAACTGTATTCTGTTCTCATCTGACTTCAATTTTGAAATGGTTGCAGAATTTGGATCTTGCACGCATATCCACTGTTAATATGGAGAATATCACTAAGTTAGCAGAGACATTCTCATCGAGCCCTGAGGAATACATGTCTTGGCTTGTAAAATGCTGCAACTCCAATGAGCTTTCAAAGACATTATTCTTCTTGATTTTTTTGAAGTATGTGAAGATGTTGAAAATGGGTAAGTATGCCTCTCAAATTTTCCTGTTTAAAACACTTGCCCTGCCTCAATTTTCATTTCTCTACCTTCTTTGACTTGTCAGATGTTGGCCGATTTTCTGAAATTCTTGATTCTTGTTTTCCAATTCTCAAAAATGAGTGAGAGATGCTAGAGTCTTTGGGGATATCTGCAAAGCGAGTATAATAGTTTTACCATGCTTCGTTCTCTATGTTTCTATTTTTTTATTAATTAAATTAAATAGTAATTCCTGATACTCTATTGTATGGCTATCAGTCCAAGAGAAGAATCCTGGATGGTGATTGTAAAGGAGTCTTATAAGATCTTCATGACACTGATGTCAAAGATCTCAATGCTGAGATTCTCKCTTGTCTGTTTTTGAGGTTTTCAGAAGCTTTTATTGAGACGGCGCCTGATGATGTGGCATCGGTTGGTGATTCTTTGTGTTTTAATGAAATAAGTGTATTTCATTGACCATTMTGTGGCGCAGTAAAAGTAAAAACTTGCATTTGTTGCRGGATATGCAGGGGAAGTGGGTGACCACACTTCAGGATCTATTTGTGTTCTTTGCTTGTCACTCTAAAGATGTTTTCAAGAAACATCGGAAGTGCCTGTTAACGAAGGGCAAGACCTCTCCGGCGCAAATAATGTTGAAACTATTCACAGACGAAGGTTTGTCTATGCCACCCTTATCCTTTTTATTTTGTTTTCTAATTTACTTCATCTTTTCATCTTGACGGTTTTCCTGGATCTGGTCGATGGGTATAGAATTGTAAATGATTTACAGAAAGGTGAAACTTGGAGTGTATGTAAACTTTGACAGATATATTGGGGTATAGAAAAAAAGTTTAAAAAACCAACTAGTGTAACATAGATTACTGTTGTTGTGATAATTTTGATTTTTTGATTTGCTGAATACAAGCTTTTCTCCATCAAACGGAGACTTCATCTTGAGAATTCTCGGATACTAGTGTGTGACTAATTTTAAATGGATTTGTTAATAATATAAAATTGATGATAAAAGCTGCTGTAGTTTGTAGACTTGATCCATCTTTTACACCAGTGAGAAACTCTCTTAGTGCATTGGAATATTTCCTCATCTCTTAAAAAGAGAAAATGTGAATATCATAGTTTAAAGGCATGGGTATTAATGTCGCTCTTGTAACATATTATGGATTTGCTATTTGTTATCTAATTCAGTAGTCCATAATTAAGTAGAGTTGCATTTACCACATTTTTCTTAGAAGTGTTTAAGAATGTATGATTACAAACAGTTCTTCGAGGCTGAGTTTGAAAGATGTATTTTTGGAATCGGCGGAATAGTAGATACAAATCATTCTGTTGGAATTCTTTTAAGGGTGTGGACCTCTTAATTGATCTGTCATTACCTTTGAAATTGTTTACCATTCTAATATTTGCAGAATTTCTTTGGTTTTTCATGTTAACTAACTGTATTTATTGTTTGGGCGCTTTTAACTTTCAGGCGTTCCCTATGCTGCTCAAATCGAAAGTCTTCGGTCTTTCTCAAATGTATGAAGGGAGAACGTCTTATGTCTTCATTCGTCTTAAGTAACTGAGGAAGACTTTATCTTTTTTTTTTTATCTCATATAGTTGAATAAAAAATATTCTTTATCTTTTTTTTTCATATAGTTGAATAAAAAATATTATTGTATTAATGTTAGTTTTAGTTTGCCGTGTCTTAGATTCTATTGAAATTTGGTAATATAATTAATATAATCACAATATTTATTATTATTGATTTTGGTGTATTTCTGCTTTCATTTTATTTTTTTTAACTTTTTTAAAATTTTCTAGAAGGTAACTTTTGTAAAACTGTTCTAGTAAATGTACTTTCCAGAACGGTATTTTCAAAATACCGATCTGAAAAGTGTAACTTACCAGAACGGTAACTAAAAATACCGTTCTGGAGTCGCACTTTTAGAACGGTATTTTCAAATACCGTTCTGGAAATCACGACTTTCCAGAACGGTATTTCAAAATACCGTTCTGGAAAGTCGCAATTTCCAGAACGGTATTTCAAAATACCGTTCTGGAAAGTCGCGATTTCCAGAACGGTATTTCAAAATACCGTTCTGGAAAGTGGCGGATGAACATGGGATGCTACCATTCTAGAACAGAAAAATTATTTTCTAGAATAGTTTTTTTTACCCTTCTAGAAAGTCTGTCAATCCAGAAAGGTAAAAAAAGGTGTTCTGGAATGTTTGCCAATCCAGAACTATGTCACTACAAAAGGTACAGAAAGGCGTTCTAGATAAGCAGAATTACCCTTCTGGATATGCAGTTTCTGCACTAGTGTTTGCCTCCCCTTCCTCTGAAATTTGAGTTTCTACCTCGTCCTCTCATACTGCTTCCCCTTACTCTAGGGGAAAAACCGCCTCTTCCCTTGCCTTGTGTCTGAGTGGTGAGGTTAGCAGAAAAAGATGAATCAACTCCTGTATTCTCTACAGTTTCAAGTCTGTTCTCAAAGATCAACAATATGGAATGTGCTTCTCTCAGGTTACAAGGATCAGCTCTTGCAGTTATTGAAACCACCACAGGGTTGTAGTCAGAACCTAAGCCAGAGAGGAGGTGCAAGATTTAACTTTGATCTGAAATTCTTTCTCCAGTAGCTGCAATCATGTCACAACAAGATTTAATTTTGCTGATGTACTCTCTCATATTCATGGATCCTTTCTTCATGGTATGGGGTTGCAGCCTATACTGCATTGCCTTGGCATTGCTTTCATTATCAAAGCTGGTTTGTAGAGTTTCCCATATCTCATTGGATGTGCTTAAACCAAGAGTAGTGACTAGGACACTTTCTGATAATGAAGAGAGTAACCAAGAAGCGAAAATCTGATCTTATTTTATCCAGGTTGAATAGGTAGGATTAAGGATGTTTTCTCCATCAGATGAGCCTGGAACATATTGATCTGGGATAAACTGAGCACCAGTAAGAAAATTTGAACTACCATAACCCCTAACAGCTATAAGTACTTATTGCCTCCACATCAAATAGTTGTTATCATTTAGCTTAATGCTAATGAGCTGGCTTTGCAGCTGGATAACCGGGTCTGAATTAGTAGCCGTTGTGTTTGTTGGTTAAAGGGTTGTAGGAGGGTAAAAAGGAAAATGGCTCAGAGACAAGAAATTAATATCCTTCTCTGATACCATGTAAAAGAAGTAAAAGGCTAAGGATCATTTCAAGCTTATGTATAAAGATGTCTGCATAAATCTGGAAATAAGCTTTCTTCATTCAAAATCATATTGTACAGATAAAATGATGAGGCTTATTTATAGCCACACAAGATCACTCTAGAACCTAGTGATCTTATACACGTGTAGGAATAAGGATTGCTCGTATAATTACAGCTACATAGGAACTACAAGACAAATCTAGCCGTTGCCACATTCTGCATTAGGTTTAGGGTTATGCAGGTTGAATGATTGTGTAACTGTGAACTTCTTGTCCTTATGGTGCGGCTGTGATCTGCTTAGCTGTGTTCAGTGCATAGCCATGGATGTATGAAACATGCATGAATGTATGATCATTTATACATACCTGGATAACTACGAACTTTTCACATCCTTAGGACATATCCATGTGACATACCAAGTAATCAATAAGTGGATTGATGATAGGTGACTCGTATTGTACTTGAACTGGACACCATATCATGAGAGAAAGAAAACATTCTTTATTTGTTTTATCAAGGGTTCCATCTCAAGTTTAAGAATATGATATATGGTGTACTTAGTGAACCATAAATTGTGCACTCAATTCTTTTTGTGTGATATTATATGTTTGTTCTCTCGATAATATATATATCTTTTGTGATATGAATATGAGTGTTACACTATAAAAGTATGGGACAAAATGATGGAATTCACCAATGGACTCTAGTCGTCGCGTACATCGATGGCATGCTAACGGTTGCCAACATTGGAAGAAATGCCGACGGGCTACTGACAGGCACTGACCATCGGTGCAACCCCCGTCAGTATCCCGTCGGTGAAATGATGCCAATTTAAAGTGTCATAAATTAGCCATGGGTATGCCGACGAGACACCGACTGACATTCCACCAAAAAAATAAGCCCATCGACATTTCACAAATAATTATAAAAAACTCTTGCTGGCAAAACTTAAGCCATCGACAAAACCCTAATAAGGGTTTGCTGCTCGCCCCCGTCTCAGGCATAAACAAAAGAAAAAAACAAAGAGAGAGAGAGAGGCCAACCACTGCCCCACGTTGCCACGAGAACCACCACTACGCTGCACTGTCGCACCTCACACTACTGCACCATCATCGCCGACTTCCCGTGCTCGATCCCCGCTGCTGCCAAGTCCGACGCCGCCGCCAGTTTTTTCTTGAATAATTGTTATTTTTATTTTATCATAATTCTAGAAATCATATTAGGTTAATTATTTTGAATGTGATAATCCAATTTCGAATTGTGATTTTAGAAATCAGATTAGGGATTAATTTCAGGTTTAATTTTAATTATTTGAATAATTGAGTTTGATTTTGAAATTGAAATTTAGTGTTTGTTTTGTTAATTAGCGATTAATTCGAAAAATGGGGGATAATTGTAATTATTTATATAACTTGGTTTGATTTCAAAAATTAGAGTTAGTTTTGTATTTAATTATGGATTAATTTGAAATATAGAGTTTGGTTGTAATTATTTAGATCATTGGAGTTTATTTCAAGAGTTAGGGCTAGTTTTGTATTTAATTAAAAATTATTTCAAGAATTAGTGTTTAATTATAGTTATTCAGATAATTATGATTTATTTCAAAATTTAGGTTTAGTTTTGGGTTTAATAGAAATTATTTCTAAAATTAGGATTCAATTGTAATTATTAAGTTCATTAGGGGTTTTTCAAAAACTAGGATTAATTTAGAGTTAAATTTGAAATTATATTAGAAAAATTAGAGGTTAACTATTATAATTAATTTTTTTTAATGTTATCTTGTTTCATTATTCAATGACTTTATGTAAGATTCTTGAATTATTTAATATATGTCATTGATTTGTATGAATATTTATGAATTTATTTGTGTTGGAATTGGATTGTGATTTTGTGATCGGTTGTGGTGACGTGTTGTACGGCGCCGGACGGGAGCTTTTGTCCATCCAATTACAGATTTTAAAAACTTTGAAAATGTAGTGTTGGTTTCAAAAGTCTTACAATGTGTGTTGGTTTCAAAAGAACTTAAAATGTGGTGGTGATTTTGAAATGACGTGGTGATCATGACTATTATATTCAATATATATATATATATAAATATATATATATATATATATATATATATATTATTAATTATAAAATATATACATTTTGTGATTGGTTGGTATTGTGGTGACGTCGGTGATGACGTGGTGTACGGCATCGGACGAGAGGTTTTGTCCCTTCAATAATGGGTTTTAAAATTTTTGGAAATGCAGTGGTGATTTTAAAAGGTTTTAAAATGTGCGCAGGGTGGTTTGACGTGGTAATTGGTGAGTGTTGTCTTTTACACACACACACACACACACACACATATATATATATATATAGGAAATGACTACGGTGCCTTCACGGTACCATGCCTCCCACACCACGTGCATTTACATCCATCCATCTTTTATTATTTATAACTTTAAATTGATCCAACGGTTGATAATATGTGAGGAAAGATGAGGAATGGTACCTTCACGGCACCGTAGAAATTCCCATATATATATATATATATGTGTGTGTGTGTGTGTGTGTGTAGTGAGTTTAACTACTGTGTAACATGTTAAATTATTATATGTTGTGGTTCACAAACCAACAAATTCTATTGGTAATCCATTGATTATCCACGAATCGATTATATTATTCTTTCTACGCTAAAACATCTTATCTTAAACTCGTTTATAATTTAGTATCAAGTAGAGAGTTTGATACTAAATTCTGAATTCTCCACTTATTTGGACAGTTTTATAATATGATTTTAATGTGATTATCGTATTTAGTATGTGTTTTGTAGACTTTGAAATTCTGATTCCTATCTCTCCCTTAATCTTGAGTGCACTGCAATATATGTGTACTTAAAGAACTAAGGAGAGGTCGTGCCAAAATCTTCAAATCCTCAAAATGCATATTAAGATTATTTTATTATTGAAAATCACATTCTTGAATGGGATAAGAACTTACAAAAGATTAATCGTTATATATAAGAACCCTCATACTGCTCACTAATAATCCTAGAATGAGTTCTGATCGTATTTTGATGTACAAACGAAGGGTGGACAATTATTTTATCCAAAGCATTCATGGAAGAAGTGGAGAGTTTCATTTAATTTGTACTCACACACCCTGGAATGAAGGACTGGGAAAATTCGAAGTATTCTCGTAGTCATACCAAATGTAAGAATCGTAGTTACCACGATATCAACGATATTGAGTATCACCTAGTTAAAGATCTAATTGTACCATATGAATATATATGGACTTTTAAAGAGGAAACAAATCTTGGCTCCATGTCAGAGAGACCCTGAGGTACACGTTGGAGGATCAATTTATTTTGCCCCTGAAAAATCATTAAATATGTACGTAACTATGGTTCAGGATGTAGATAATTCGGACTTTAATATGGTTGGTGATGTAGAATAACTGCCAAATCGAGAGGCCCAGAAGTTCTACGATATGTTGGGAGTTAGAAATTAGCTTTTGCTTCTCGGTTGCGAGAAACAATCTCAATTGTCTCTACTTTCCCACCTCATGATTTTGAAGTCATAGAATCCCACGTCTCCGAAGTGTTATGGCCAAGTATTTGGTTTAATCAAAGAGGTCATGTCAAAATAAAACCATGTATTTATAATTTCTACAACAACAATAAAGTGTTAAGTGGTATGGGCTTACCTATCGAGAATATAGATTATTACTTGAACAATTGTATGATCTAATGGAGGTATGATTCTGAGCTGACAGTTACAAGTTTTGTAATCAACCCCGATTAAAAACCGCTAAACAGGAGAAATAAAAGCGATGTAAGGCCAACGTTACGTACAAGAAAATATATTATTCTATTAACTCCTCATTTTCAAGGTTATGTGCATCCACGACGATTGAAAAGAACATGAAGTTCATGAAGAACACATTGATTACGGTGTCATGTGTCACCCGTCAGATTCATAGGTTTGAAAACATTTTAATCAAACTCATTCATAGTTCGCCAAAACTCGAAATGTAAGATTGAGCCTCTATACAGATGTTTTTCAACATTTGGGAGTTTTGGCAATAATATTCCTCATAGTTGGTGATAGTCACACCGTACAACTTGCTTATCTGGATGTGTATGAAAGAATAATACATGTTTCCATGTGTTCTTGTTATAGGCCCAAAAAACATAAGGATAAGTTGAATATTTTTCTACGGCCTGTAATTATCAAGTTGAATCAGTTGTGGATGGATAAATATGATTATTGGTAACACGGATCTTTTCGTTGAAGTGGCCATTGAGATTTGATCGACGGGAAAGTGTAAGCAGACATCATCGAAGTGACTGTCGAAATCAGGTCGACGAGATTATTAGGTACGTCCCGTTAAAGATGAATATGTATGTTTTGTGCGATTGTGTATTGAAGTTGTGTGGTTATTATAAATATATGCGATTAAATAAGTATCTTATGAGGTAATGTAAAATAAGTGTGAAAGCAAGCAATTAAGTAATAAAGATTATTTGGATGAGGAATAATCTCGCTTCCTCTTGAAATTCTTTCATTAATATATTGTTTGCACTTTACTCTACTTGGAATTATAAGTATGGACTCACTCCTACCTTACCGACATAGTTACACATTATCCTTAACTATTTTTTTGACTAACTCCCTTGGATTTGAAAAGCCCTATGAACTCCCTTCAAAGGTTAAAAGATATTAATTCTTAGTGCCTTGAAAAATAGAGAAAATCTAATGGGATGTCTCCAAACTTGTAATTTAATAGATTTTAGAATTTCGTAACATCTTAGTGATTCTCAATTTTGATTTTTATGCAATCCATCAAATATTGAGGTTCTGAACATAGATTTTCGTGGATTTCATGAAAATTCAGTATCCCAAAACATCACATGTAATTATTTTTTTGACTGGATTTGAATGAATTGTTTTGTAATTATAAGTTATATTATGAAGAAAACATTCCACACAAAATTCCACTTCCCCCTTTGGAATTCAATCATTTTCCAAATAATAATAATAATAATAATAACAATAATGGTAATTGTAGTAGTACTACTACTACTACCACAACAACAACAACAACAACAACAACTACTACTACTACTGCTGCTACTACTACTACTACTACTACTACTACTAATAATAATAATAACAATAATAATATAATGAAAAGATTGTCCAATGTAAAAATGAAGAAAACATGTTTACCTCCTCACACAATTTTTTATATTTTCTCATTTTTATGAATCATAATCGTATAATTGATTTGTCAACCTAGTTCTATTCCTAACTTTCTTGATTTTATAGATATATTAGTATGAAAAATAAGTACTTTTATAAGTTGGTCCACTTTTACTAAAGAATCTTGATAAATGGGTTACTTTTATTTTTAAAATATGAATTAAAATTATATGGTAAGATTTTGATGATCGATATTGTTGGTTGAATATTTATTTCTAGAATTATTTCATATTTTGATCATTTTAATTTTTTTTTATAGAGTTTTAGAATTATTTTTATTCCATTATTATTACAGTTATTATATTATTATTATTATTATTATATTAAGGACCTTATTTAAATATCATATTTCTTATTTGATTACGATTATTAAATAATTAGCTTTATAAAAATCAATTAATTTTATTTTTGACATAATCCAAGAAATTTCATTAAACCTATTAAAATATATACAATTATATAATATGAGATTTTATAAAATTCCACTAGATTCTGATGGAGTCCATAATAGAATCCATGAATTTCTCTACAAATCTATTGAATTTCATAAGTGTAAAAATTCAACATATTTCATGTTGAGTACACCGTCTCAATATTCCATGTATGTTGGCTCATATACTAGAATTTTGAGAAAATTCTAAGTATACTAAAGTATCTGAATATTATGTATGTATCCTTAAGATTAAAACTCGAAGTGCTTTTACAATAAGATCTAGCAATTATATATACAACTAATAAGTCGGTCTCCTAAAGCAGGAGTGTATCTTCATGGGCTTTGACTTGGGCCCATCTTCAACAAACTGCATTTCTTGTGTGTTGGGTTCTAAAGGGCCTTTTTTGCCCTAATATTCGTAATACTAGATCCGATATTGCGAATACCGAATACTCAAAACTCAAAAATCAAATACTGAACCAGCAATATCTTACAACTAAATAATTAAATACTGCTAAATACAATATTATAATACAACATCATTTACTTTTCAGACATGATTAGACATCAAATACAATATAATAATAAATTAGCATTGACTTTTTAGACATAATTTGACATCTACAATGAAAGTAAATAATTCTGAATCCTATAACAAATAAGAAATCTTACTATTTACAAAATTTTGAATACCCCAAGATTCGGAATACTAGGATCCAGAATTTCAAAAAATGCTAGTCCAAACAGGCCCAACTGGATTTTGTTTCCTTATTTTCTTCTTGTTTCCTTATATAGAATTTAGACTCTTTAGGACTTGTTGACTTCATTTACTAACTCGAACTTTTCATAATGGAGTTTTTCGAATCTTCACCAGATCTATTCGAATCTTGCAAACCCCATGAGTTTAATCTCGACCTTCCATATATACTTGATCTTCCCTCTTATTTGTTTCTGAGCGCGTCCATCTTAATCTACATGTAAGAGAGACAACCAAGTAAATTATTTTCTAAACAAATAATATATATAAATAAGGGAAAAAAAACTTTTTTCCCCGCAAACTATTGCATTTTTTTACAGTTTACTATACAAATTATTATTTATGACAAACTACCTTACGAATTATGCTTGATTTGTAGTCTGCCCCCTAAACCGGAATTCTTGTGGTATTGTGTCCAAAATCGGATGGCGTGGCACAATCGGGTTGTGACACATCATTCGGTTTTGGGCACAAAACCACAACAATTCTGATTTAGGGAGCAATTTTCAAATCGCACAGATTTGTATGCCGTTTTGTTACAAATAATAGTTTGTATGGTAAACTGTGAAAAATTCAATAGTTTGGGGGTAAAAAATAATTATCCCTATAAACAAACTTATATATGAAGAAATAACTTCCCTTAAACGGTTTTGACTTGTGAAGTATAAAATACTTAAACTTAATGTAACTTACAAGAAATACTTTGAATGATGTTGATCCTTATTTTCTTACACAAATGTATGTTATTGCGATGAATATTTGAAATAAATATATAATCAATACAAAACATACATATTAATCACACTTATAACACAATTTCAGTTATATCAATATAAAATCAATATAATACAAGTATATTTATCACATGTAATCTATCGCATAAAATATACGCATTTATCATATAAAATATTAAAGTGAAATTCGGGTGCATAATATAATTTACCAATTTTAAGTATAGGAAAAGAGTATAATGCCATGAAAGTACCATATCTTTTACCTCCTGCATTTATATTCAATGATCTGCAAATATTTATAATCAACTTTTAATTTAGTGATTCTAATCAGCTAAAGGTATGTAGAAATTTCTTTTAAATATAGGAAATGACTAAAGGTGCCATGAAGATACCATGCCCCCCACCCCTCCTGCATTTACATCCATTAATCTAACCTAATATCTATCCCCTGAAATGATCTAATAATTATAATTAAGTTAAAAAAGATATAGCCACAACACCGTAAAATATCCCTAAGTATAGCTCATTACTGAAAACTCATTGGTAATGTGATAAAATCTTGTATAAATAAGTTGCAATAAAAACACTATGAAATTACGTCGAATCTGGTGGTATCATTCTTGAAGGAAATGCGGCCACATAAACTACAGTTCATCATTGTTGTCGGCTAGATTGTCACATGCCTTCTTAAGTTCTTAGCATCATAATCATTGATATTATTATTGTTGTTGTTGTTGTTGTTGTTGTTGTTGTTGTTGTTGTTGTTGTTGTTGTTGTTATTATTATTATTATTATTATTATTATTATTATTATTATTATTATGGGAAAAAAGAATTTGCCCCCCAAACTATGGCTATTTTCATAATTTACCATACAAACTACTTTGTGACAAACTGCCATACGAACTATGTGCGACTTGTAGTTTGCCCACTAAATTGAAACTTTTATGGTATTGTGCTCAAACTGGATGACGTGGAAAAATCGGGTTATAGGCAGGAAACACACTGAATCAACTTCATTCTGTATTTTTCTGCACTAAAAGCCTCAAGCATTTGTTTAAAATTTGTGCTCCATTTTCACAGTTTTCAAGTTCATTGGAACTTTGAAGTCTGGTGTGTTATATCTTCAAAGACATTAAGTAGTTGTATCTTTGGGGGCATTACGCTAGTTCCATCAGTACTACATGGGGCTTAATTATCTTGTGGAAAGAGATCTTTCTCGCCTTGACTTGTTGATCAGTCTGGTTCGTCTCAAGAAGGGTGTTATCATTTAGTTTTATCTGCTCCAGTTTTACTTATTTTTTTTAGCATTTATAAGAACTGTAGTACAGTTTAGTAGCATTTTCTTTTTTGCATTATTATTTTGTAATAGTCACAAGACAAAATATTTTTTTGCTACTGAACTCATGGAAAACGTCAATCAGTAAGTGAAGAAAACTTGTGAAACAGCACAAACCACCCAAGAGACAAACACTGTCAAAGCAACAAGAACCTTTGTCCAAAATGTTGATATTCCTGCTACCAACGTTCATACCGAAAGACCTGAAAAATTCAATGGTCTTAATTTCACGAGATGGTAACAAAAGAAGCTTTTCTATTAAAGCACTCTGGTTTTGGATAGATATTTAAAGGAGGATCCACCTTTGGTTGTGCAAAATGAATTCAATGCTCCTTACGTGTTGCGTATGATGCTTGGGGCCAAGGTGATTACCTTTTTTGAAACTATCTCTTAAGTGGGATGAGCAATGAACTATACAATATATACAACGCTGTGAAGAATGCTAAGGAATTTTGGATGCCTTAGAGACAAAGTACAAGTTTGAAGATGCTGGAGTGAAGAAGTTAATTATTGGGAAGTTTCTGGACTTCAAGATGGTCGATACTGAGACTGTCATCTCACAAGTCCAAGAGTTTCTGATATTGCATGATATTCGTGTTGAGGGCATGTCCCTAATTGAATCATTCCAGGTAGCTTCTGTGATTGAGAAGTTATCTTTGGGTTTGAAAGACTACAAAAACTAACCTTAACACAAGACAAAGGAGATGACGCTTGAGAGGTTGATTGTCAAGTTTCGTATTGAAGAAGACAATAAAAAATCTGAGAATAAGATTAGTCGATCTCCAATGGAAGCTCGTGCTAATCTGCTGGAGCAAGGCAAGTACTTTAAAATGAAACTTCCTAATACTCAAAACAACAAAGGCAAGCAAGTTGCCAAGGTTTAGAAGTTTACTGGAAATTATCATTATTTGTGGCAAGCCAAAACACATGTCAAAATATTGTAAGAAGCCCAAAAGGAATAATGAGCAGTACTGGGGAAAATCAAGTGCTCATCTTATTGGTCCTGAACCGGTTGAACTGGCTGACTTTGATATGTCATTTGTGGTGTTTGAAGCCAATTTGGTTGATAACCCAAGAGAGTGGGACATTGATACTGGTGCCACTCGACAAGTCTGTTCCGACATAGATGTGTTTTCCAACTGCACTGTTTCAACGGGTCGTAAGCTCCATATGAGGAACTCACCCTCATCAAAAGTGGATGGAATTAGAAATGCTGCTCTTAAGTTAACTTTTTAAAAAGAGCTACTGTTGAAGGAAGTGTTGCATGTCCCAAACATCTGCAAAAATTAGTATCTGGATCATTGCTGGTTGAGAATGGATTTAAGTTGGTCTTTGAAGCTAAGAAATTTGAGTTAATCAAGTTTGGATAGCTCTTAGGTAGGGGTTATCTAGACAAAGGATTATTCAAAATGAATGTAATGGCTACTCTCCCTGTAAAATCTTTAAGTATGAATGAAAATGCATCTAATTCCGTTTACTTGCTTGAGTGTTCTAATATATGGCATATTAGGTTAGAACATATTAATCTAAATACAATAAAAAATGTAGTTTTGTAGTTCTCTAATTTTAAAGAAAATAAAATTTCTTATGCAGATAACAAATGTTGTGACTGGTGATATAACACCACTTCCAACATCGATTTACTAAACAGATTAAAAAATAGATAAAAATAAACGCAGCGGATAAATTAAGTTAAACACAGAGATAAAACTTTTAGCCCGTAAGAAAACGTTCTTACGGACTTGGGTATACAAACCCGGAAACTATATTACTTATCGTTCAAATATCAATTACAAAGTACTAAGTAATATATGAAAACAATTGTATCAAACTCGATACGAAAATACTTGTTGACGTAAGATATATTCTCCTTCATTGGTTACGCAACGTTGAAGAACTCTTGATCCGAATTCCAGCTCCAAGTATGACTGACGCTCTGTGTTCTTGCTTCTTGAAATCGTCGAGACCAGTTATCCGATTTCTTCTCTTGAATGCAGCGTGTGTCCTGTTTTTCTCCAAAGAATCTTATGTCCCCTGTTCTGCTTCTCCTTTTTAATTGCTGCATCCGTCTCTTTATAATAAACAAGACTCCTAGTCTTGTTAAACAAGTTAGATAAGTACTTAGGAAACTAAATAAAGTTCTAGAATCCAACTAGGAAATAAATCTAGAGTCCTAAAATACTTTGTGTCCTAATATATTTTGTGCCCAAGAAAGGAAAATAACTACAAATGAAAAATAAGAAAATTCCTATAATTAAATTTCCCAACAAGCTCCCCCTTTTTCCTTTCTGGACAAAATAACCTAGACGCGCAATAAAAATCCAATGGACTAAAAACTCCCCCTAAATTAAAACTCCCCCTTAATTGAATCTCCTCCTTAATAAGATCGAACTAGAAGTACGAGTCCTCTTTCTTGTGCAAAACGAACCAGCCACTCCCGCGTCTTCTATATTGGTATCTTCTCCCCCTTTTTGTTCTGAAAGCAAAAGGACCTCAAAAAAAAAATGAGTCCCAAAGCGCCTGGAACTGTGCTTGCACCACCGGAACCAAAAACTGGACCATGTTGGAACTGATGTTGGGAAGACCAGAACCATCACCAGACATGACACCAGTTCGAAGAGGCACCACAGTGCCTAAGAAGGCAATCAGATTCTGCTTCATGAAAATATCAACGGGGATCCGGCGCTCAGCAATCATGCCTCAGTTTTGAAATCCCAAGAATAGCTCCTTAGCTTCACTCGTCAAGAACCTCGTGGAGATTGGTTCCATGTCCTCCATCTCGATGGCTTGAGATGGAGCTTCATCAGAGCTAGCAGAGTGGTCGGAGGCAGCTGCAGACATCGGTGCACTGGCAGATGGAACATCGTCAGAATCAGAGCTGGGGAAAGGAACTGGTTCGGCACTGGGCAATGTTGGTTTCGGTGACATGTCACCAGAACCATAATGAAATTTCTGGGCAGCTTTAGAACTTATCGTCTTGGACTTTGGGTGGATTTTTCTTTTCATCCAGATGCAGTGTCTGTTTCCGGAGCTTTGCTTGGTGATGGTGAATTCGACATTCTGCAAGAGATTGGAAACAACCACAAAACAAAACGAGTGCCGTAGGCAGTAAAATTGAGAGAAAGGAAACTCCATTTCTAAATAAGACACACGATTTCAGACTAAACCGCCCATGATTTCCACTATCCAATCCACGTATAAACATAGAAAAATCGAATTTTAGCTGGCAAATTGAACCATCACCAAAGTCGTATAAAAAGCGTACAAAGTGAAAAATCCAAAATTCATATCAATCTCATATTAACTGCCCAGCACAGCCGATCACAATGCCACTGAAACAATCAAATAACTACATCCTCAAAAAAATCAAGAGACGTCAGAATAAGAAGCAAACACGAGAAACAGAATGCTCAGCAATATAGGCAAATTCACAAAATATGAATGTCTTAAATTATGCCTAAAAGTATGACCTAGAAAGGTTAAAAAGAATCACATAAAGATTTTTAGAGATTTTGATCAGTGTTGCTTTTCATGACTGATGACATTAGACCCAACATTGCATAAGGTGAAGTCAATGAAAACAAACCCCTTAACCCAAGTTAATGACAACGTCAAAATCTCTCAATAAGGTGAAATTTAAAGATCAAACCTTTAGTCTTGTTTTTCTTCATCTTTTTAAGATTTGAAGAAGATTATTATATCTTCAGCAATTGCTGTTAACACCTTTTGTTTTTGGACCTGGGAGAAAACCTGTTTCAGCGGGAAAGTTCCACAATCACCTAATCGAAGAGGTCAGTCTTTTTGTCATCACTTTTATTACAACACATAACCTTATTTCTCTTTAAGTCAGACTCAATGCATTCGTATGATGTATGAAAAGAAAATAAAAATGCATGCAAATTATACAGATGTTATGACTGATGACATCTTTGGGCGTCATAACATCAAACCCAACATTGACTAGACAATGCAAATTTCGAGATCTCTTCTCAAACGAGAGAAGATCTCTAAATCTAATGCTTTTGTGAATATGTCAGCACGCTGACTGTCCGTCTCAACATGTTCAAGACTTATTATCATTCTCTCAACTAAGTCTCGGATGAAGTGATACCTGATGTCAATGTGTTTTATACGAGAGTGCTGAACTGGATTTTTTGAGATGTCAATCGTACTCGTATTATCACAGAGTACGGTCAAAATATTGCTACGTAGACCGTAGTCCTCAATCATCTGGTTCATCCAAAGAAGTTGCGTACATGCACTTCCAGAAGCAATGTATTCGGCTTTAAGAGCACCTTCTACATGCTTGGGCTCTATTTTGGCAAAAAACAAAGACTCTCGGAAAAGATAATAGTTAGTTGACAAGAAAACAAACTTTACCATCGATTTAATGCGAGCTACAGGAGCAAACATCTTCTCTGAATCCGAGTCTGATTCTGGAGCAACCTGAGTTGGTGTTGGGTTCGGTGACATGTCACCAGACCCGTCACCACCTGCAACAGTGACTCAAACTTTTGTGCACCCCGTTTTAATAAATAATTTAAAAGCACGTCAGTTTGCTGGCAAGTGTACGAGGTAACTGTAGGGTGATGAGTTTGACTCGAGTCGTATCTCTCGAGGAAACAACTATTCGGTCTTTTCGATATTTTTCTCAAATAAAGTAAAATACATATACATTTGGGGTTTTAAAAGATTTTGAATTGATCATTATAACTAAAGCAATAATTAAACTAAAGCTATTTAAACTAATTACTTTAAACTAGATTATCAACTACGAGCAGTAATTTAAACTACTTGAACTTAAGAACTAAGAATTTAAAGCGACGAATCTAAAGCATAAATATAATAACTACCATCAAACAATCGCATCATACGAATCTAAGATTAACGAATAACTAAGCATAAATCAATCGCATAAATCAACTAAATTAATCAATATCCAATAACAAGCATAAACGATTAAGTTAATTAAACTAGTTCTAGCAATAACTAAGAATTAAACTAATAATTAAACTAGAAATTAAATACTAAATTAACTAAGAGTTTAGAGAACTTATTAGAACTACTAAAAGCAGTAAAAAGCTCCAGCTATTCCGGAGGTTGAACGTTGATCTTGGGCGAAGAATGAATCCCGAACTCGAATTCGACATTTTGGACGCGTTGTTCTTCGATCCTTGATCTCCGTCTTCAAATCTCGTTATGAGATGTGGAATTATGTGTATTATCAGCTCAAATAGCCTAGGGGTCGTGTGTTCTCCTTAAAATCCGAAATAATGAGGGTTTATATAGATTTTGCATGACTTAGCGCATAAGAAACCCTAAAATCTGAATTCTGGGCCGTCGTGTCGACGGAGCGTCGACTGACACGAGCAGGCGCTCGGCGGATGTCGGCAGTCTTGGTCGGCAGCGCTCGGCATGGGCCGTCGGCAGGGTGCGCGCGTCGCTGGCAGGTGCGTCGACGTTGTGCGTCAACATCAACGCTTCAGCAGCTAGCGTCGACGTTGCGTCGTCCTTGGTGCGTCGACGTCGACGCTTCAGAACATAGCGTCGACGTTGCGTCGACCTTGGTGCGTCGACATCGACGCTTCAGCAAGTAGCGTCGGCAGAGTGTCGTCCTTGCGTCGATTGACGCGGACCATGGCTCGCTGGAACGGCTCGCGTTGACGGAGCGTCAACGGTCGCATCAGTTGACGCGACTGAGCGTCGGTCTCCTTTTCTCGATCGTTTGCTACTCGTTTCACCGGAAAGCTTGTTCTTCTACTCTTGAACATCGAACTTCGTCTTTTACGCGCTAAACTCTTCCGGTTACTTAGGTGTAAGGTGAAAACAACGAAATATCACCTATTTGCATCAATTATGATTAAAATACGGTAAAATAAGCTGGAATTACAAAATTGCGGAATTATGCTTAAATCATCCAACTTATACCAAAAACAAATATAAAAACGAACTAAAAATCTAATAAAAATAAGGACAAATATACTCTAATCAACTACCCCACGCTTTATTGGTTTGTTCGTCCTCAAACAAACGATGATTTCAAAGTATAACTAGAATAAAAATCAGTTCAAGCAAAGAGTCGTGCTATGCTACATACATAGTTTTGAAAATATAGGTACAAGTCACACAACGTCAAACACTCATCCCTTATTACATTGTCGCTCCAAAATAAAATCATGCTTCCTCACGAAGGATAATATATATAAGTACGCTCAAAAGCACTCAAGTATTTTCAGCATGGGACGTGTATACACTCAAATCATACAATTACATGCACAATAAATAAGCACCGAAAATCAATCTCTTTTCAATCGCAAATTAAGTGTGCCGTCTAAACTAAGAATCGGAAAAGGTCTTCGCGGGTTGTAATGTAAGGCTCTTTGGACTGGTGTGGAATATATAAGTCATGTGGCTAATCGCTCACTCAACCTAATCTAATCGAGAAGCAAATTGCTTCACCTCGCTCAAAAATAAAAACCTCACTTAACTCTCATAACGTAGCCTTAAAATATAGGCTATTTCCCAACTCGCAAACCATAAAACTGACTGAAAGCTCATAAACCACTTAATCACAACTCTTTTGCCTTCTAAACATAAGGCTTCATAAAATTAATAATTAAACTCAAGCTTTTACAAGCGCGTAGGCAATTAATCAACACTATCCACCATCCTTCATTTTTCTTTTTATATCATCCCCCTTTTATTCTTTTTTATGGGGTAATAATTTTTTTTTTCTTTCTTTTCTTTTTTTTTTATTTTTTTCGGATGGTGGTCCTTAATTACAAAATAATAAACTCCTAATAAAAATTTCCAAGGCTTAAATAACCAATAAAAATACGAACTCCTACCCCACGCTTTTAATGGGTTGTAGGGGTCGTCTCAAAAACACTCAAGGCTATAGGCATGGATATTTGGCTATGACTGGCTCATTCGAAATTTATAGTGGCTAAAATTTATGAATATGGCCGGAATAGGGTTTTATATGTGCCTTAACTTCATGTTCAAAGTCGACTACACACAGCGGTTTCAAAGAGATATCAAGACTGAAACTTATTCAAGCACATGAAAAGATGATAAACACTCAGGCTACTCGCTGGCTTTTTGCATGAAAATAATTTTGAAATGACGCTGCTTTTAAGGTTTTGCGAAATCGATTGCGTCCAAGTACCATTTTAAAATATATAATAATAAATGTTGAAAAATTATGCACTTATGCACGCTCAAAGATGAAAACAAATAATTATACTTAGTCAACTTCGACAAGCAAGCCATACAAACACAATTAAGCGTAGAAATAGCGATCAATCACATCAAAAATAAGCATTTCAAAACAAAGACATCAAATTGCACAAAATTTTCAATCATACTCAATACTCAACCACCCCCCTCCCTAAAAACCTGGCAATCTCCTGATTGTCATAAATATTAAAGAAAATAAGAATATGGGAGATAAGAAAACATCCCTGAAAATTCGATAGTCGAGTCTCTCTAAAAACGCATGTGCAATTATCCTTCGTCTTAGATCGCTTGACTAGATTGTCCCGAACAAACCTACAAATAAAAACAAACAAACAAAACAAGATTGTGACCAATTGCGATGCGCAAGTGCCCGGTGGCACGTCTTTTTGGATTCGAAACGGCCGGATTGCGGCCAACGTCGTAAATGGCTGGGTTGCAGCTCATCAAAAGGTTGCCGGACTGCGGCTAACTTGGGTCGGATTGCGACCTCGATCGACGAAATCATCGTAATCCATGATTGCTGCATTAAGCGGTAGGTTCAGTGGTTGATCGTCATCGTTAACGCCTCGAGTGGAACTAGCGGTAAGGCCTTGCGGTAGCGAGCTACTGCTATATAACCGTTGTCCAGAATAAGCGATTTATCATATTTTCTGCACATCAACACACACATAAACGTACCACGACAATTGACATAATATAAAAAGACAAAAATAAAATAAAATAAAATAAAATAAAAACTAACCAACGCTTGGGTTGCCTCCCAAGAAGCGCAACATTTAACGTCATATGCTCGACGCAATTTCTCGATCAAAATCTAGCTCGTGGTGGGTCCACGAACTCCTTCTTGGTACGATCACAATTCTTCTTATAATCCTTGAGATAAGGCTTAAGTTGATGCTTGTGGACTTGGAATCCCATATTTGCACTCTCATCGTAAAGAGTGGCAACTCCATACTCATCCAACTCATTTATTAAAAACGGTCCACTCCATGCGACTTCAAACTTGGTTGGATCAAACTTACGATCGGAATTATATAGCACGAGTTGACCAACCTTGAACTTCTCGTTAAACACCTCATTCGAGTTATTCTTCTTCTTTGTCCAATCCTTACTATTAGCCTCGCCCTTTTTCTTCGTACGTTTAAAATTCTTGTAGGGGTCGAGGGAAACACATCTTAAATGAACATGTGGTGGCCTCGTCTCTTCTCCTGGCTCAAACCTCGAACGATCTCGTTGTGGTCTCAACTCCACTTTTGGCTCATTTTGAGGTACGTCAAACCGCATGGGCAATCCATCATCAAATGCCTCTACATTATCAAACTCTTCAATCGTGCCGATGCTCAAGAGCTCATTCGCGCAAGAATCTACTAAATCTACAGTTGAACAATCGTTTTTAACAAACGATGCAGGACTCTTGTGAAAATCTTGAAGTAAAAATGTCACCGTTTCTCCTAATACGGACATAGTCACCCTCCCCTCGTTTACATCGATCACCGTACGCGTTGTAGACATGAATGGGCGTCCTAACAAAATGGTGTGTTCTCGGTTCTCGCTTTGTACGTCACCAACATCCATAATGACAAAATCGACCGGCACTACTAGCTTGTCTACTTGCACTAAGACATCCTCCACAATCCCCAAAGGTAGCCTTATCGTTCTATCCGCCAATTGTAATTTCATTGTGGTCGGCTTCAGCGGTCCTAGGCCGAATTCCTTGTAAATCGAATGGGGCATCAAATTTTTGCTAGCGCCAAGATCGAGCATCCCTCTTGCCGTTTGTCCATTCCCGAGAGAAATAGTTATGCAAAAACTCCCGAGATCCTTCTTTTTGGGTGGCAATGGTTTCTTAATTATATCACCAACGTCTCTTATCAAATCCACAGGTTGATTTGTAGCCAAACGCCTTTCCCTTGATGCGAGCTCCTTGAAAAACTTCACAAATGCTGGCATTGTCTTTATCACCTCTATCAGGGGGAGGTTAATATTGACATTTTTCAATAAATTATATAGCTCCATGAATCTTTTATTTTCCTTTGCTGGACGTAGGCGACTTAGGAAGGGAACATGATCATAAACAGTCAACTTCTTGGGCGGCGAATTTAAGGAATCGATGGGGTCTTCAGCTGCTGTCGGCTTCTTTTTCTTCACTGCTCCCAGAGGTCGGGTCTCGGTCTCTTCCTTGTCTCCCTCCTTTCCTAGCTCGATGTAGTTATCCACTTCTTTCCCGCTTCTCAGCACATGAATAGCTGAGGCTTGTTCTGTTTGGCTTGGAAGAGTGTTTTTCTCCTTCTTCAATGATGCCATGTCAGTTGCCAATTGTCCTACCATTATCTCCAATCTTCTAAGTCCTGACGAATTCTCAAGAGTGCTTTTGGCCATTTCAGCCATCATCGTTCTCAATTCCTTCATATCGTCTCGAACTCCCTTCATATCCTCCTGGACATGTGTGAGGCCGTCTCGGTTCCGAATAGTTTCGGCAACTTGGTTTTGTTGCCAGACTAAAAGTTGATCAGTCGACTGAGTAGGTGTCTGCATGTGTGGTGGTCTCTGCCCCGAATGTTGCTGATTCGAATACTGCTGGATGGCATTGACGTCCCCTCGTTGTTCGTTGTTGAAAGGGCATATATCGGCTAAATGTTCGGGGGATCCGCATTGGTGACACATCGCATTAGTCTTCTTCGAAGAGGCCTTGCTTGCCCGCTCGGCCTTCCAAGCTGCCAATTTCTCCTCAAATATCTCTTCGCACTTTGCTTTGACTAATTTGCCATCATCTAAGTCAGGATCAGGGATGGAAATCTCATTAACTCTTAATTTACGAGGCCGAGAGTTGGTTTCTCTAGATTTTTCACTTAGTTTCTCCAATACTCGTTTTGCCTCGCGGGCCGTTAAATCACCAAAATCTC
>BMAC01000034.1:995422-1005592 GCA_014905375.1 Phtheirospermum japonicum | reverse complement strand
TGCCTTTGATTGTCAGCATACGCGTTATGCTGTAGAAAATCTTCGTTCCTAATTGCCACGTTCTCGATGTTGTGTTGGCGAATAGCATTGTTGTTCATCTCTTCGTTGTGCCTCACATTCGCCATGTTGGGTTGGTGACCGATCACGTTTTGCTGCTGGTCGACTCCTTCGTTTCTCCCCGCATCTTGTCTCGCAATGATGGGGCGTGGTGGTGATCTCGGTGGTGAATTGCCGTTTCGAATCGGATTTGCTTCTAACATAATGTCGGAAACTTGATCACAAGCGAAATCAGTTGCTGTTGAGGAATCGTCCCTCGGGTCTTGGTCTCGGTGGATTTGAACGGTGAATGTTGTCAAAGAATGGCGCAAGATCGCGTCGAAGTGATCGTCTACCTTGCATACACTCAACAACGCATCAATGTACCAAGTGGAAAAAATCCAAACCAAGTGCAATTATACAAATAACGACGAAATATAAAATAAAATGAAAAACATCCTTAATTCCTACTCGTTGCTTCCCCGGCAACGGCGCCAAATTTTTGACTCAAACTTTTGTGCACCCCGTTTTTAATAAATAATTTAAAAGCACGTCAGTTTGCTCGCAAGTGTACGAGGTAACTGTAGGGTGATGAGTTTGACTCGAGTCGTATCTCTCGAGGAAACAACTGTTCGGTCTTTCGGATGTTTTTCTCAATTACGAATAACATACATATACATTTGGGGTTTGAAAAGATTGAATTGATCATTATAACTAAAGCAATAATTAAACTAAATCTATTTAAACTAATTATTCTAACTAAATTATCAACTACGAGCGATAATTAAACTACTTGAACTCAAGAACTAAGAATTAATAGCAACTAATCTAAAGCATAAATATAATAACTATCACTAAACAATCGTATCATACGAATCTAAGATTAACGAATAACTAAGCATAAATCAATCGCATAAATCAACTAAATTAACCAATATCCAATAACAAGCATAAACGATTAAGCTAATTAAACTAGTTCTAGCATTAACTAAGAATTAAACTAACAATTAAACTAGAAATTAACTACTAAATTAACTAAGAGTTTAGAGAACTTATTCGAACTAATGAAAGCAGTAAAAAGCTCCAGCTATTCCAGAGGTTGAACGTTGATCTTGGGCGAAGAATGAATCCCGAACTCGAATTCGACGTTTTGGACGCGTTGTTCTTCGATCCTTGATCTCCGTCTTCAAATCTCGTTATGAGATGTGGGATTATTGTTATTATAAGCTAAAATACCCTAAGAGGTCGTGTGTTCTCTTAAAATCCGAAATAATGAGGGTTTATATAGATTTGCATGACTTGGCGCATAAGAAACCCTAAAATCCAAATTCTGGGCCGTCGCGTCGACGGTGCGTCGACGGTGCATCGACTGACACGAGCAGGCGCTCGGCGGATGTCGGCAGTCTTGGTCGGCAGCGCTCGGCATGGGCGGTCAGCAGGGTGCGCACGTCGCTGGCAGGTGCGTCGACGTTGTGGCGTCGACATCGACGCTTCAGCAGCTAGCGTCGGACGTTGCGTCGTCCTTGGTGCGTCCGACGTCGACGCTTCAGAACATAGCATCGACCTTGGTGCGTCGACATCGACGCTTCAGCAAGTAGCGTCGGCAGAGTGTCGTCCTTGCGTCGACTGACGCGGACCATGGCTCGCTGGAACGGCTCGCGTCGACGGAGCGTCGACGGTCGCGTCGGTCTCCTTTTCTCGATCGTTTGCTACTCGTTTCACCGGAAAGCTTGTTCTTCTACTCTTGAACATCGAACTTCGTCTTTTACGCGCTAAACTCTTTCGGTTACTTAGCTGTAAGGTGAAAAACAACGAAACATCACCTAATTGCATCAATTTAGATCAAAATGCGGTAAAATAAGCTGGAATTACAAAATTGCGGAATTATGCTTAAATCATCCAACTTATACCAAAAACAAATATAAAATTGAACTAAAAAGCTAATAAAATAAGGACAAATCTACTCTAATCAAATAGCAGCTTTATCCTTGATCAAACTTTCCACGATCTTGTACCTGCAGAACACATCACCAATTATTTGGTAACAATTGTTAGAGGTCCTCTGACCAGTGAGGATATAAGCACCATCCTCGTCATAGACTTCACACTTTTCCTGTGTGAACTTAACAATAAAGCCAACATCACACAACTGACTAATGCTTATCAGATTAACAGTAAGTCCTTCAATGAGTAACACATCTTCCAGCTTGGCAATACCTGGAACATGGAGTGTTCCTTGCCCAATAATCTGTCCATTTGTGCCTCCACCATACTTGACCCTTCCTCCTTCAAAATTTACAATGTTCGACAAAAGGTCTTCTGATCCGGTCATATGTTTGGAGCATCCACTATCAAAGTACCATGCTCCAGGAACATGAGATTTTAGTGAAGTATAAACCATGTTACACTTGATCTCCCCCTTTCTTACCCAGACTCGTTTGAACTTGGTGTTGCCTTTGGTGACGACAACACCAGTCCTGACATGAGTCCCAACATCTTGGATGATCCTCTGAAAATGACTTTGCTTGCCTGTTCTTTTCCAACAAAAAGGACGAATGTGGCCAGATTCACCACAATGATGGCAAACATACTGTTTTCTTCTCTTCTTTTGTCGCTTGGTGGCCTTCAGATTTGGGCTGTCTTGTTGTGAATGTGATTCTAGTTTGAAACCAATTCCGTGCCTTGACTTTTCCGGGAGCGACATTTTCAGAATTTCATCGAGCTTCACTCTTCCTTTGTTGAGATTCGAAAGAGTATCTTACGCCTTCTTCAGCTCTGCACTTACTTGCTATAGTTCGGAACCTTTTCTTGTAAGAGAGGTCTCCAAACGAGTAATTATACTTATTTGATCATCTTTTTCACGGGTAAGCTTCTCGACCTTGATCATGAGGGTTTTCACTTTCAAAACCTGATTGCCCCAATTGGCAAACAATTCATCATACTCCACGCGCAACTTTTCATATCCTTCGAGTATATCTTCAACCTCAGCATTCAGACACAGGGTGTTGGAAGTGATGTTGTGAACTCGAATGTCGTCATCCCAGGCAACATGAGCAAAAAGTGCAGGCACTGACTTAGAAGAGTCATAATCACTTCCATCTTCATCAAATTCCTTTGCAATGAGATTTTTCTTCCTCAACGTATTTGCACACTCATTTTTATAGTGTCCCCAGCCCTTGCACTCATGGCATTGAACTTCACTAAGCGGCTTGGGGGAATTACCAGTCTTTGACTCTGAAGGTGAGGGCTGAAAGTTGGACAACTTTCTTCCAGAAGACTTTAGAGGTGGTGTCTCCATCATGAAATTTGATGCTTTCCCCCCAATATTGTTCTTTCTTCTTAAGTAACGGTTGAATTTCTGAGTCATGAGAAATACGTCTTCCTCTCCAAGCGTGGTTCTTTCAAATTTATCAAAAATCTCTCTCCAGTCAGTATCTTCATCTTCATCTTTTGAGTTAACATCGGAGGTGAGAGCGACATTTGTCTCTTTCGAGTTGGGACTTACGTGTTCTATTTCGTATGTTTTGAGTGATATCACCAACTCATCATAGTCGAGATTTTCAGTGTCTTTGGATTCTTCAATGGCGACTACCTTCATACTGAACTTCTTTGAAATTGATCTTAGCAGTTTCCCAACCAAACGTGTGTTGGACACGGCCTTGCCAAGCTTTCCACATTCACTTGCTGTGTCCGACAGTCTCATGGCATAGCTTACAATAGACTCTTTTTCATCTATTCTCATGGACTCAAACGTAGAGGTTAGCATTCGCAAGCGAGATTTCCTCACACTCGGAGTCCCTTCGCATACCCTTTGGAGGGCATCCCAAGCATCTTTCGCCGATTCGCAATTTTTGATAACCTTGTAGTAGTTCATATCAACAAAACTACACAGGGTGTTAATGGTTTTGGAGTTCCAGTTGGCCAGGGCTATCTCGTCAGCCGTCCAGTCTTGTTCTCTCTTGAATATCGTGTCACCTTCAGCATCCGTGACCCGAGGTCTTCCCCAACCAACAAGAATAGATCTCCAGGCTCGTTCATCAATGTTTTTGATAAACGAGTGCATCCTTTGTTTCCAGAGAGAATAGTTCTCCCCGTTGAGAACTGGAGGTCTTGGAATTCCTTAAGCTTCCATCATATTGAATCTACAAAATAAGGATCGGAATACTTAGTGTCAAGTACCCTGCTCTAGTACCAATTGTAGTTTTGTAGTTCTCTAATTTTAAAGAAAATAAAATTTCTTATGCAGATAACAGATGTTGTGACTGGTGATATAACACCACTTCCAACATCGATTTACTGAACAGATTAAAAAACAGATAAAAATAAACGCAGCGGATAAATTAAGTTAAACACAGAGATAAAACTTTTAGCTCGTAAGAAAACGTTCTTACGGACTTGGGTATACAAACCCGGAAACTATATTACTTATCGTTCAAATATCAATTACAAAGTACTAAGTAATATATGAAAACAATTGTATCAAACTCGATACGAAAATACTTGTTGCCGTAAGATATATTCTCCTTCGTTGGTTACGCAACGTTGAAGAACTCTTGATCCGAATTCCAGCTCCAAGTATGACTGATGCTCTGTGTTCTTGCTTCTTGAAATCGTCGAGACCAGTTCTCCGATTTCTTCTCTTGAATGCAGCGTGCGTCCGTGTTTTTCTCCAAAGAATCTTACATCCCCTGTTCTGCTTCTCCTTTTTAATTGCTGCATCCGTCTCTTTATAATAAACAAGACTTCTAGTCTTGTTAAACAAGTTAGATAAGTACTTAGGAAACTAAATAAAGTCCTAGACTCCAACTAGGAAAGAAATCTAGAGTCCTAAAATACTTTGTGTCCTAATATATTTTGTGCCCAAGAAAGGCAAATAACTACAAAAGAAAAATAAGGAAATTCCTATAATTAAATTTCCCAACAAAAAAAACTTATGAATTTGGACTTGTTACCAAACTAAAAAATTGATTCATAAAGTAAATGTGAGACTTTTATTGAAGACAAAATAGATATATTACCATTCCATTCGGTGGAAAGATGAAATGAACCTCTAGGTTTGATTCACACTGATATATGTGATATCAAATTTGTGCAAACTAGAGGAGGAAAGAAGTCTTTTATAACTTTCATTGATGATTGCACTAGGTTTTGCTACTTATATTTGTTAAGAAACAAAGATGAAGCTCTTGAAACTTTCAAGAGATATAAAACTGAAGTAGAGCATCAAATTGGAAAAAGAATTGAAATAATCCGAAGTGATAGAGGTGGTGAATATGTAGCTCCGTTTGAACAATTAAGTTCCGAGAGGGGCGTAATACATCAAACGAAGGCGCCATATTCACCACGGTCTAATGGCGTCACCGAACGCAATAATAGAACTCTTAAAGAGATGATGAATGCCATGTTGATTATCTCGGGTTTACCGCAGAATATGTGGAGGAAAGCTATTTTGGCTGCCAACCACATATTAAACAAATTACTGCTTAAAGGTAAAAATGAGACACCTTATGAAATCTGGAAAACTCCTAAGCCATCTTATAAATACTTATAGTGTGAGGGTGTTTGGCAAAGGAATTGTACCTGAAACAAAACAAATGAGAACTGGAGCAAAGAGGGTCGACTGCATTTTTACCGGATATGTATACAATATTATGACGTACCAATTTTTAGTACACAAATTAGAGAATACTAATATTTCAAAAGCTACTACAATTGGGTCAATTAATGCGATACTTCTTGAGAATATTTTTCGGTGTAAAGATAAGACATAATCTAGTTCTAACAAACAACGTATGAAACTGCAAGTGGTTCAAAACTAAATAGTGAACAACGAAGGCGTGGAAAAATAGTAAAGACCGCAAAGTCTTTTGTACCTAATTTTATCACTTACTTTTTGGATGATGAGCCAAATTCAATTAAGGAAGCTCTATTCGGTCCTGAAGCACTGCTCTAGAGAGAAGCTATTAATAGCGAAATGGAATCCATACTGCAATATCACACGTGAGAATTAGTTGATTTACCACCTGGTTATAAGCACTTGGGCTATAAGTGGATCCTGAAAAGGAAACTGAAAGCAATTGAACAGTTGATAAGTTTAAAGCTCATTTGGTTGTCAAAGGGTATAAACAAAGAGAAGGCTATGATTTCTTTGACACATACTCACCGGTAACAACAATAGCATCCATTAGAATACTTCTTGCAATTGATGCTCTACACAACCTAGAGATTCATTAAATAGATGTGAAAAACGCATTTCTGAATGGGTTGTTGGAAGAAGAAATATATATACGGATCAACCTGAAGGATTTGTAGCTCCTGATGAAGAGAAAAAGGTGTGCAAACTGATTCGGTCATTGTATGGACTTAAGAAAGCTCCAAAATGGCATTTGAAGTTTGACAAAATTATGTTGTCAAACGGCCTTAAAATTAATAAATTTGACAAAAGTGTTTATGTCAAAGGAACATCCAATGTATATGTTATTATATGTCTGTATGTGGATGACATGTTGATCTTGGGCAGTAATCATGATTTGATCATGAATACTAAGAGAATGTTAAAATGATATTTTAACATGAAAGATATGAGAGTTACTTATGTAATCCTTATGATTAAAATCAATAAAACTCAAGAAGAAATTATTTTGTCACAATCTCATTACATTGAGAAAGTTCTCAAGAAATTTAATGCCTATGAGGGTTCTTCTAGTAGGACGTCCATTGACCTAAAAATAAATCTGATAGCTAAAAGGCTGAACTAGTTGCTCATTTAGAGTATGCTCGGTTTATAGGAAGTCCAATGTACTTGAAGAATTATACACGACCAAATTAGCTTATCCCATGAATAAACTGAGTAGGTATGCAAGCAATCCAAGTCACGAGCATTGGAATGCATTGAAAAGAATATTGATGTAACTTGAAATACATAATGGACTATGGGTTATACTATTCTAGATACCCTTCCATACTTGAGGGATATTATGATGCTAGTTGGATTTTAGACTCAAAAGATTCTCACTCCACTAGTGGATATATATTTTCAGTATTGGAGGTGGGGCAGTTTTATGGAAGTCTACAAAAAAACTTGTATAGCTCGATTTATCATGGAATCTGAGTTTATAGTTTTAGATAAAGTTGGTGAAGAAGCAGAATGGCTTCATAACTTTTTGACAGATACTCCATGTTGGAGTAAGCCTATGCCACCTGTTATGATACATTGTCATAACCAAAAAACTATTGGAAGTGCACAAAGTTGTATGTATAACGAAAAATCTCGACACTCGTCGAAGACATAACACTATTAGACAATTGCTCTCAAATGGTGAAGAAGCAGAATGGCTTCATAACTTTTTGACAGATACTCCATGTTGGAGTAAGCCTATGCCACCTGTTATGATACATTGTGATAACCAAAAAACTATTGGAAGTGCACAAAGTTGTATGAATAACGAAAAATCTCGACACTCGTCGAAGACATAACACTGTTAGACAATTGCTCTCAAATGGAGTAGTATATATTGACTATATTAAGTAATAAGATAATATAGTTAACCTCTTACGAAAGGGCTTAACCGAGATCAATTGAGAAATTTGATAGAGGAAATGGATTTAAAATCCACGAAATTAAAGAATGACCAAAGTGGTAATCCAACATTGATGAATGGAGATCCCACGAACTTGGTTAAATGTGAAAACTAAACTATGAAAATCCAGTTGAGCACTTGGAACAAGTTGAATGTTCGAATCTCATCCCTGAAAAGCAATCCAAGTGAATTTACTTGAGAAATGTAGTAAGATTAAAGTATCAAAACTATTTAATGGATCTCAAACTTCTGAAAGTGAAGTATATCAGTATACTTTTAATGGGAGGTAACCTATATAAGTTTGAAGTGAGGTCCGCCTCGAAATGTAAATATTTATAAATCCAAAGTGATGTCCATGTTCAAACCAGACACAACTTTAGAATAGAAAGGTGTTAAGGGTTTATTATGTAATTATCCTTATCTTGATATACACTACGAATGGATAGTTCAATGCATAGAGTCAATTATGACACCAGTATACTCAATGATAGTTACTATGGAAGGTTCAAAGCCGTAAACTACCTATCCTAATGCAATAATGTCTTATGATGACTGAGCACAAGAGTCCGCATACATCCATGTTTTGATTTCCACTCATGTGGGAGATTGTTAGAATATTAATTTTGTTGAGACTAATTTTGATGGCTAAATATTTAATTCATGTATAATTAAATATTATAATATTATTCTACGTAATAAGTAGATAGTCGTATTATATTTGTTTTCTCAATTTTTTTTTTCAATTAGTGAAAAATAAATTGTGTAAGTTAGTCATTGTAAAGGAAAGTGTCTTTTTGGCAATGATATTTTTCGCTGTGGTTTTATCCAAGAAGGATTTATATAAACCAATCATGTAATCATTCCTTTGAATTCTTGGGCTATCATTCAAGCTTGCGAATGAACCCTTCAGTTGTACAGAGTCAAATTTTAGAAAATGCATTTCTAATCAATAATGTTATTAAGAAAGTTGATACCTTTATTCCAATTATTCCTCTGATTGTAATAAAATCTCACATTAAAAATGTAAGAGAATTTTATACACTTTCTAAGCAAGATGAAATTGTATAGAGTATCATGTGATTAAACTCATGCTCTAGTTGGTTGTAACTGTGGGCTTGGGCCTTGACCTTAATTTTGGATTTTGGCAATTGACTAAAAACTTTGGACTCTTTGGGCCCTGGGCCGTGGCCCTCTTTTGTAATTGTGAGATTGGTTGAACTAATTCAATTTTGTTTTCTTATTCTCTAAGAATGGGTTCACCCCATCAAGATGCTCAACCCTTTTGGTCAAATGAAGATGGGTTTGACCAATTATCTTCAGCCCAACAAGGTTGTAACCTTTTAATTTAATCAACAACATTTCAAGAATTTCAAATTTGTAATTATAGAGGTACTGGCTGTAGTGGGGAGTTAAAACCACTAATAGCAGTTGCTCCATCCTTTAAACTTCTTAATCCCTACATGGTTATGTTTATAAATAGACTTAGAGGTTATAACTAGAAAATACACTGAATCAACTTCATTCTGCATTTTTGTGCACTAAAAGCCTCAATCATTTGTTTAAAATTTTTGTACTCGATTTTCACACTTTTTAAGTTCGTTGAAACAAAAAAATCAGGTGGGCTACACTTTCAAAGACGTTAAGTCGCTGTATCTTTGAGAACATTACGTCAGTTCCGTCAGTGCTACACGGGGCGTATTTAACTTGTGGAAAGAGATTTTTTTTCGCCTCAACACTACAAAAAAACTGCAATTTTCCGAGGGGAAAACCGAGGGTTTTCTTCCCCTCGGAAAACACCGAGGGAAAAAACAAGGGAAATGTGAGACCCTCAGTTTTTTCCGAGAGAAAACAAGACCCCTCGGTTTTTCCCTCGGAAATCAGGCGTCAATATTTACCGCCATAATTACCGAATGTAATTCCGAGGAATTTTCGAGGGGAATTCTTTCCGAGGGCACTTGACCCTCATAAAAACCGAGGGTCCATGGATCCACTCGGTTTCTTAATAACTAAAAATAAAAAAAATTAAAAAAATTCACCAAAAAAACCGAGGGTCGCTTCTACCCTCGGAAAAAACCGAGGGTAACTGGCTCCCCTCGGTTTTTTAATAATAAAAAAAATTAAAAAATTAAAAAAATTCGCCAAACAAACCGAGGGTCATACTGACCCTCGGAAAAAACCGATGGTCATTGGCAACCCTCGGTTWTTTAMTAATGAAAAAAATAAAAAAATTAAAATAATTTGCTAAAAACCGAGGGTCACGTTGACCCTCGGAAAAAACCGAGGGTACACGGCTCCCCTCGGTTTTTTTGATAATCAAAATAAAAAAATAAAATAATTTGCTAAAAACCGAGGGTCTTTGGTTCCCTTCGGTTTATTCCGAGGGTCAAGGTGACCCTCGGTTTTGTAAAAAAAAAAGAAAAATAGGAAAAAAAATTAAAAAAAATAGGAAAATCGTAAAAATGAAACAAATCCTATCATCTCGGGCACGTGGGGAGGTTTTGACCCGATTTCGGTCGAAAGATATGAACGAGCATGTATGCATCCATACGTTTCG
>BMAC01000034.1:967736-991067 GCA_014905375.1 Phtheirospermum japonicum | reverse complement strand
TCCCTTAAATCCAACCAAGAATTGGGCAATCGCTTCAAAAAATAAGGCCGCCTGATACACAGTCGTCCACGCTCACAACATCAGCCAAAACGCTCCTCCTCAGCCTGTTGGCGTCCACCACCACCCCACCAGCTCCTCCATCTCCTCTGCCACCGCGGCCTTCACACGGCCGCCCCCTTCCTTCCCCCCCATCCCCACTCCGCCCCCACGCTCCTAACAAGCTTCGCCTGGAGCGTGGCGCGCACGCGCCGCCAGCGCCGGCACCATGAGCCGCAGCCCGCACTCGATCTGGTCGACCCTCGCCGTCAGGGCCCTGGACGGGCTCCGCCACGCCACCGCCACGTGCCACGGCCTCATCTGGTGAAACTCCTCCATCGGCCGCCGCGTCGTATTCATCAAGAAAGCCGTCCCCGCCGTTGTCTTCTTGGGACGACGATTCTTGATCGTCAAGAAACGACCGGAGGAGGTTGGTGAAGAGGTAAGGGTGGAGGTCGCCGAGCCATAGGAAGGGTCTCTCGACGGAGGTGCGCCACTCCGGGTGGAGGCACTGGGCGACATCAGCGGCGGCGGCCTGGTCGATGGCGAGGTAGTAGGACTGAAAATGGTGGTGCATGCCGTCGACCTGGAGGGAGAGGAGGGCCGGGGAGACGGAATACGATGAGAGGGCACGGCGGAGGGCGGAGCTGGGGGAGGAGGGTGGTTGAGAGGGTGGCGATCCAATTGCTGTAGAACTCGGCGAAGGGCCGCTTTGTGGTGGTTTTCTTGCGGCCAAAAGGGGACGATTTTTTGAACATCTTTGAGAAAGATGAAGATAGAGATTCTGGAATTCAATTGTGGCCGAAATAATTAACCCAATTTATAATCACTGGGTTGGGCTTGGCTGCGCTGCTTCGGAGTACAAGTAATTCAGGAGTGGTTAAATTTAAATTAGATAAGTATAAAAATACCAACTCTTGTAAGTAAAAAATATATTTTTACGTTCTTATCTTAAATATATCTATTTTTTTTTAAAGATATCTACACTACATTAAAATTACGTTCTATTTTTACATGGTTTCTAATTAGTTTTCAATTGGTTTAAAAAACTGAATTATGGCAAAAACATGTGTTTATATATGATTTTTAGGTTATTTCCAACCGATTTTTACACTCTTATAATTGTGAAAACGAAACATTTCAAAATCATGTGTTTCTATATAGTTTTCAGGTTGTTTCTCTCTTTTTTTTTTAACCTAATAATTGGAAAAAATGATATGTTTCGTGCATGTTTCCAAGCGATTTCATGGATGTTTCTATACTCACAAATAATTTTATCTCTTTAATAAAGAAACATCAACACATTATAGAATGTCATATATGTAATCACTTAAATCACATCATCCGACACACCAGATTCACGAAGCATTGTATTCGAATTCTAAATAAAATCAACCGAGAAAAGGTAAAAAGCATTCAAAACCTGAATAAAATCAACCACAATCACCAATTTCCTCTGCCGCATGAATCTAGAGGAGCTTCTCTTCCTGTCGCCGACATTGGCCTTACAAATTTCGCATACGACATCGTTTCTCACCACGTTGATGAATTTGGGGGAGCTCCTCTATCCCCTACCGTCGTCAGTTCCAGCCACTGTCTTCCTCATGTGCGAGTCACAGAGTTATTCACCAGATTTGGCCAGAAATAATTAATCGCAACAATCTATCAATCATATTTCGAGCTGCTCGATTGCGGCATCGCCGTCATTTATCGATTTTGGGATCTGACGAGCAGTGGGTGACGATCCCTGTTCACTGTAAAAATGATTAAGTCGTCGCCGCCGCAAGCTCCGCCGATTCGCGGATGATCATGAAAGGTTTCGTGCCTAATCTCGATTACATTCGCCTTCTTCCCAGCGAGAGGTGGGATATCTCTTTTAGATTTATTCCAATTTTGAATCTAAATTGAGAAGTTTGAGTGGATTGTGATTTATGTTGTATTTGTAGGTCTGGATTTGTGATTTTATTAGTGTGTGTGTATAATGTTGTGCATGAGATTACAGAGAGAGGGGGATAGAACATAACGTGAGATTGCAGAGAGAGGAGGAGAGTATGGGGGTACAAAGTGGAAATAATAAGTAATTGTAGATAGAGAAAATAAAAGTAGGAAGATTTTTGTCGTTTGATCCAAAATAAGAGTATTTTTTGCAGTTTCTCAATTAAAATTAGTTCACTTAAAATTTTTAGTTTATTTCTGCTAATATTAATAGATTGAAGAAGTGACTAGATAGTAAAATAGACCAAAAATGTCACATTACCGTTACTTGGGATTTTACAAAATACTATCATTATAAATTTTTCCATTTTTGGGTAGCATTCTAAAGAATTTCTTTTTAATTATTTGGGTGCTGAAAAAGTCATTTTTACCATTTTCAAAAGAAAAAAAACAAAAGCCCACTGTTCGTTTTCCATCTCCACCAACACTCTCGTTCCTTTCTCATCAACACAAAACAATTTATATATATTTGAGCTAGTAATGTTATGTTTGGTTTGTGATTGAGACTGATTGAGAAAAGTACTTGGAGGAAAGGTGCTTGGAATTTATTTTTAATTTTTTTGGAAAATATGTGTATCAAAAGAGAAATTTATAAGATGTGAAAGTAGTGTTTGTAAGGTCATTGAAAGAGATTTATAGAAGAAGAACTCCCCTTAAATATTAATCAAACAAAGCCTAAGAACATGTGCACTAATGCAGAAACTGCATTTTAGAACAGAACATCCTGGTGCAACTAGAAGGGTAATTAAAATATTGTTCAGTATTAAACTTTCTAGAACGGTATTTGAAATTACCGTTCTCTATAGATGATTTTCCAGAACGGTTATAAAATACCGTTCTGAAAAGTAGACATTCCAGAACAGTTATGAAAAAACCGTTCTAGATTATGAGTCGATCCAAAACGGTATTTGAATAACGTTCTGGAATATGTACATTCTAGAACCGTATTTTAATACCGTTCTGGAATGTACGCTAATCCAGAACGGATTTGAAAAAATCATTCTTGAAAGTCTTTTCCAAATTAAATACCGCGTAAATGAAATTTTTTTGCCAATCATATTTTACTTTCCAGTTGATTGGTCTAATCCCCTCGACACTTTCTCAGATTCCAAACTTGAAATCTTGTGAGTTATATTTTGTTTATTCGATTCTATTGGTTTGATTTTTTATCATGTGTTGTATTTCCTTCATTTACAATATTCAAATTCATTGTTCTCTAGGGACTTAGCTCAGAACAAATTGAGTGGGTCATACCAAGACTAATTTATTGGAGTGAGATTCTACAATATCTGTGAGTTAAATGAGATTTCTTGAAATTGTTAGAGATAAATTGCAAATGTAAATTATGGTAATACTAAGATCTCATTTACCTTCAAACAGTAGGTTGCGGGGTAACAAACTCCAAGGTACCCTCTCGTCTGATATGTGTCAACTAAAGGGTTTGTGTTACTTGTAAGTTTGTTTGTTTTTTTTTTCCATAGAATTTTTAATTTTGCCTAACTGATGAATATTACGGAGAGTTTAGTTAAACTCAAATTTTCCCATTTGCAATGATGTTAGAAATAATAGTTTGAATTGCATCAGCAKGTGAGACCTTGGAGCCAATTGCAGCAGCACCAATGAGCACAGTGAGAGCCAGTCGACGAGACACCACGACTTAGCCATTGTTGTCTTCTTGCTTCTGGGCTCGGCAAACTAGCTGGCTCGGCTTGAGTGGCGGAGCATAGCGCTGAGACGACGACGACGAAGTTTTTACGGGGAGTGATGCATGGTGATGCAAGAAGCGTGCAGTCGAGGCCATCTTTTTTAGTATATTCAATCAAATTCCCAAAACTGCTACTATTATTATATAGTTTTTTAGTTTCTTGATTGCTTGTGTGTTGAGTTTTGATGAATGTGTGCAGTGTGTGTGGCTGAGGTGTGATAAGTGAAGGGCAACTGGTTGGTTTTGGATATTGGGGGTGGGGGTGGGGTTGGATTTAGATTTTGCTGATGGAGGATAAGGTTATAGAAGTTGCTATTGGTGGCAAGTGTGTTTGTTATTTTTTTATTTTTGTTGCCATCGGTTATTGGCTTGATGCAAGCACTTATAGTGTTGTAAGTAATTTCTTTTTCTTTTTATCTATATAAGTAACCTCAAATTTCTGACATTATTTTTTTTATTTTTATTTTTAGGTTTTCCAGAGATCTAAGCTTTAATATGTTGAGTGGAATGATCATGCCAATTCTCGTAAATTTAACTTATCCCGAGAAATTATAAGTATTTCGAATGCGATTTAGAGCCCCTCGCTTTTCCATATTGATTAAAAACCAATTTTGATAGGACGGCTAAAAATAGTTTTTCGTTTATCACCAATTTAATAACATTTTTGAAGGTATCTGCATGGGAACAAACTAACTGGATCGATTCCTGCTGAACTTGGAAATATGTCTAAGCTCCATTATCTGTATATTTCATTTCCACTATCTTTTCCCCTTGTTAATAGTGTTGTACATATTATTATTATTATTATTATTATTATTATTATTATTATTATTATTATTATTATTATTTTGGCTCTTTTAAGGGAATTGAATGATAATCTTCTCACTGGTCATATTCCTCTGGAATTAGGGAGACTTACAAATTTGTTTAACTTGTATGTTTTTTCACCTCCTAAAATGAGTTTCTCATATTAATACTTATGAACCTGCCACTAATGTGTTTTTTTGTTTTGTTTTTTTAATATTTTTTTATTGTATGAACAAAAATATATCCAACAACTACTTGGAGGGGTCTATACCATATGATCTTAGCTCTTGCACAAACCTGAATAGCTTGTGAGCTTCTTATGATTTTCAAGCATTCCTTTTCTTTTAAGATTTTAGCTTCTTTTTTTCAGATATATTATTCATATTACGGTTTGATCACAACAATGTACATGGAAACAAATTGAATGGAACTATTCCACCGTCATTTCAGAGACTGGTAAGCATGACATATCTGTGAGTTTGATTTTATCTCACCATTTATATGTTTTTCTTCCTTCATGTACAAATTCTTCTAATTCTGATCACATTCGTTAGGAATCTATCCTCCAACAATCTCAACGGCCGCATTCCAATTGAGTTACCGCTCATTGGTAATCTGGATACTTTGTAAATGCTTAATTTTCTGTTAATTGGTTTTTCCTTTTGTTAGTATATTACTTAAATAATTCCAATAGTTTTGTTTTTTTCTTGGTTGGAATAGGGACCTCTCAAATAATAGAATAAGCGGTTATATGCCTTCCTCGATCGGTGACTTGGAACATCTCCCTAAACTGTGATTGCTTCTTATCTTGATTTTATTTGTGCATTTTTTTCTAGTTTTTTTTTAATAAACTCACTTTCTTCAGCTATTTTGAAACAGGAATTTAAGTAACAATAATTTGACTGGGCTCATACCTGCTGAGCTTGGTAACTTGAGAAGCGTTATGGAGATGTAAGAAAAAATATCTCCCTGTAGTACTCTTCCTATGTACCACATCCCCAGCACAGTCCGAATCAGTATACCCTACAAGTTCAGTACCAGTGTCCTTAGTGTACCACACACCTGATTCTGTTGTACTAGCAATGCACCTTATGATTCTTTTAACGGCTTTTAAGTGTGACTCTTTTGGATTAGATTGATATCTGGTACACAAACACACACTATACATAATATCAGGTCTACTTGCAGTCAAATACAACAGACTCCCTATCATGCTTCTGTACATGGTGTTATCAACACCCTTACCAACATCGTCTCTCGACAGTTTCACAGTTTTGCCTAATGGAGTTTTCTTATGCGTTTCACTTTCTAACTCAAACTTTTTAACTAAGTTCTTAGCATATTTGTTCTGAGAAAGGAAAATACCATCATCAAGCTGTTTGATTTGAAGACCGAGAAAGTACGAGAGATTACCTTCCATGCTCATCTCAAATGTGTCGGACATTAGAGTGATAAACTCCTTGACCATCTGCTCGTTAGTGGATCTAAAAATAATATCATCTACATAAACCTGGACGATTAGGATGTGCTTATTGGATTTAAGGAGAAACAATGTTTTTTCAACTTTCCCTCGTCTAAAATTCAAATAGAGCAAATATTGAGTCAACCTTTCATACCAAGCCCTAGGAGCTTATTTTAAACCATATAAAGCTTTCTTCAGTTTTAAAACAAAATTCGGTTTTTGGGGATCTACAAATCCTTTAGGTTGCTCAACATAAACCTCTTCACTTAAGACTCCATTTAAAAACGCACTCTTTATGTCCATTTGATGCAATGATATCTTCATGTGACAAGTAACAACAAGTAAAAGTCTTACCGACTCAATTCGAGAAACAGGGGCAAATGTTTCATCAAAGTCAATTCCTTCAATTTGTGTGTACCCTTGTGCAACCAGACGAGCTTTGTTCCTCACAATGTTGCTTGTCTCATCGGTTTTGTTTTTAAAGATCCACTTTGTCCCAGTTACGTGAGAGTTCTTTGGACTAAATCCCAAACATCATTTTTGGCAAATTGGTCCAGCTCCTCTTGCATTGCCTTTATCCAGGATTCATCCTTGAGAGCATCCTCCACATGTTTGGGCTCTGTTTTAGAAAGATACAAAGACTCGCGAATCTTAGACCAATTAGTAGACAGACAGATGTACCTGACCATTTCTTTGAAATTTATCTGTATCCTTCTTGTACTCCTTTCATCTAAATCTCCGATTATTTAGCCCACGGGGTGGTTTCTCTGAATTCTAGATGGGATATCCCTCTCATGAAGATCAATGGGGTCAGCTGGATCTTCTTCTTCTGATTCAGAATCTGACTCTGCGGCGGCTTGAGTTGATGTTGGTTCTGATATTGTGTTCCCAGAACCAATATTGGTACCAACATCACTCAATTCCCTGGTTTCAGCACCTGCATCTCTGTTTTCAATACCTGCACTATCATCTACAGGAAGAGTGACATTATCTTGAGGATTTTGATCATAGACCAGATCATTATCCTCGGTAGGTTTAACTCCACTTTTCAGATCATCGAACCTGACATTAACTGACTCAAACATGCTTCGAGTTCTAAGATTAAATAACCTATAAACATGACTATTTTGGGAATAACCAATGAAGATGCACTTGTCACTTTTTGAGTCCAGTTTAGCTAGATGAGTTCTATCATTTGAGCACATAGCAAATACATCCAAAAATATGAAAATAGCTCAAGTTCGATTTTTTACCCAACAACAATTCATAAGGTGTGGCACATGACGCTGGTCTAAAATGAACCCTATTTATTATATGACATACATTATTCATAGCTTCAGCCCAAAAACATTTTGCAATGCCATTAGAAATGAGTATAGTTCTAGTCATCTCAACCAGAGATTTATTTTTTCGTTCAGCTATGCCATTTTGTTGGGGAGTGATTGGTGAAGAAAACTCATGACTTATGCCTTTCGAAGGGCAGTATTTTGAAAAGGATGCATTTTCAAACTCTTTTCCGTGATAAGTTCTAATCCTACCAATGTTCACATCAAATCTTACACACAGCCTCTTTGCAAGTTTTTTGAATGCTTCAAAAGTTTCAGATTTTTCTTTTAAAAATTCCACCCAAGTGAACCGAGAAAAATCATCAATAATGACTAATACGTACCTTTCACCACCAAGGCTCTCGACTTCAAGTGGTCACATAAGGTCCATATGAAGGATTTCGAAGCAAGATGATGTAGTGAGACTCTGCACGAATTGATGCGGCACCCTGACCTGCTTTCCTTTCTGACACGCCTCGCACACAGGAATGATCTTGTTGTTGAGCTTAGGCAGCCCATTCACAGCTTCTTCTTTGGCCAACTTGTTCATCATCTTGTAGTTGACATGCCCAAGCTTTTGATGCCACACCTCATCGTCACTTAATTGAGATAATTTGCAAAAGGCATCACTTTGGATTTGGTAGAAGTTATTTGAAGTCCTTTGACCAGTGAGAACACACAGTCCATTCTCCTCATAGACTTCACACTTTTCATGATTGAATTTGACACTAAAACCTCCGTCGCAAAGTTGACTTATGCTTATCAAATTTCCAGTAAGTCCTTCTACCAGCTACACATTTTCCAAGGTTACAATGTCGGGAACATGGAGAGTTCCTTGACCAACTATTTGCCCATTTGCGTCTCCACCATACTTTACCTTTCCACCTCGAAATCCGACAATGTTGGAAAGTAGTTCCTCTGACCCAATCATATGTTTCGAGCATCCAATATCGAAATACCAGGCTCCAGGGACGTGGGATTTCAGGGAGGTATGGATCATATTGCACTTGATGTTATTTTTCTTGACCCACACTTATTTGAACCCGGTGTTGGTATTGATGTTGGTAACACGGGAACCAACATGGGATTTAGCTACCACCTTTGTTCTCTGAAAGTGTCTTCTCTCGCCAATAATTTTCCAGCGGAATGGTCGAATGTGACCTGGCTCACCACAGTGATGGCACACGAATTGTCTCCTTCTCTTCTTGTGTCGTTTGGAAGATTTTTGTTCTTGGCTTGAAGTTGTGATGGCTGATTCGGTTTATATCCAAATCCATTCTTTGAGGTTCCTGGGAAACTCATCTCCAAGATTTCGTGGAGCTTTGCCTTCCACTTGTTCAGATTTGTGATGGTTCCTTGAACCCTCTTCAACTCGGTTTTTACCTTTTCTAGATCAGCATCCTTCTTGGTGAGTGACGAATCCAATCAGACAATTATGTCAAGTTGATCACTCTTTTCCTTGGTTAGTTTGTCAACCTCTTTCATGAGATCCTTGACCTTGAGTACCTGTTTTCCCCAACTAACAAACAGTTGCTTATGCTCAATACTCAACTGCTCGTATTCTTCAAGATAGTTAGTAGTCTCTGCATTCAGGCACACGATGTTGGTTTCAAGAATACCAACATGGACGTAGTCGTCCCACACAATATTAGAAAACAGGGATGGAACCGGTTCAGGTGAGTCGAAATCATTGACATCCTCAGTGAAGTCTTTGGCAACCATGCTCTTTTTCCTGAGAGTGTTAGCACACTCGTTCTTGTAGTGTCCCCAACCTTTACATTCATGACACTGAATTTCACTAAGCAGTTTCGGGGATCTGGATGCATTGGATATTGATGGTGAGGACCTCGATCTGGGAAGAGTGCGTCCAGTGGACTTTGATGCAGACACCGGTAGCTTGGTCTTTGAGCTTGATCCTCCCATGCTGTTATTTTTCTTTAGGAAATTATTAAAACGTTGGGTCACAAAGGACAGTTCGTCTTCCTCAAGAGTAGTGGACTCCATCTTTTTTAGAATCCAATTCATATCAAACTCCTCACCATCTTCATCAATGTCTAAGTTAGCATCGGAGGAGAGAGCATTATTCTTCTCTTTTGAGTTGGGACCGAGGTGTTCCATCTCATATTACTTGAGAGATCCAACTAAGGTATTAAACTCTATGTCATCAACGTCTTTGGATTCTTCTATGTCAACCACTTTTACGGTGAATTCCTTTGTGATGGATCTCAGTAGTTCTCCCACAAGACGCGAGTTCGTTATTGACTCACCAAACTCTCTACACTCGTTTGTAACATCTGAGAGTCTCATGGCGTAGTCCATGATAGATTCCTTTCCGTCCATTCTCATTGTCTCGAAGGTGGACATCGGCATTCTGAGCCTTGATCTCTTTACGCTATGGGTCCCTTCACAAACCCTTTGGAGTGCATCCCATGCATCCTTTGCTGAATCGCAATTCTTGATGACTTTGTAGTAACTTGCATCTGCATATCCACACAAGGTGTTGATGCATTTGGAATTTCAGTTTGCAGCAGCTACTTCGTCAGCAGTCCAATCTATCTCCTTCTTATCTACGGTATCACCTTCACCAATAGTGACATGTGGCTTTTCCCATCCAATTAGAACAGTTCTCCATGCACGTTCGTCAATGCTCTTTAAGTGCCACCGCATCCTCTGTTTCTAGAGGGAGTAGTTATCCCCATTGAGGATCGGAGGCCTTGGATTGCCTTGAGCATCCATAGCACCTAAATAAATAAGGATCAGTACTTAAAGTTTAAGTAACCCGCTCTAGATGCCAATTGTTGAATTTGAAGGTTTATGGTTTTGAAAATAAGTATCAATTTGTGATGTTGCTTTCAATGTTAACCAACATTAAATACTAACATCAACCAGAGTTAAACTCAAAATATGCAACGGAAATAAAACTTAAGAACACAACAAATTAAATTCAGTTCACAAGTAAAAATACTTGTGAACTTCGGTGTACACACCCGAAAACTATATTACTTTTTTGTTCACGATCAATACAAAAATATGAAGTAATATATGAAGACTAAAGTATCGAAAACATGATACTAAATACTTAGATGAAAAGATCTTCTCCGTTGGTTACGTAACTTCGAAAAACTTGTTAATCTCGAACAGTGGCTCCAAGTAGTCTTCGTGTTCTTTCCTTTTGCCGTGCGTCTTTTGCTCGTGTTGCGTCGCCTGTTCCTTCTCAAAATTCCGTTCGTTAAAAGTGATGCCAAGCTTTAGTATTCTCTTGTCTTAAATAGACAATCCTATAATTCTAAACTTGGTAAACAAGTAAAACAAATCCTAAACATAATATAGCAAACTACATAAAGTCTTGTACCTCAACTAGGAAATAAATAAATACCTAAATCTAGTTCCCTAACTTATTTTGTGCCCAAGAAAGAAAAATAACAAAATAAGAATTATTATCAAGAATAAATTTCTCAATATTTTCAAAATAAGTTGATCTTCCCCTGCTCTTTTAAAACCAACTTATAAGCTCTTTTGGCGTCATGCTTCCTTCTCTGTATTACATTAAGCAAATAACTAATGTTATTACATTAAATTTATTTTATTTAGTCTTTTAAATTATTTGAGACTAAACTTAGTCATATATTATGCGATGTTTAATTATTGAGGATAATTTTCAATGTGTTTTTTCTCTTTGTCTTTGTGTTCTTCAACATTGAAAGAGAAAGACAGTTTACTTCAAAATCCAAATATTAACATTGATATAATTGATGACTTTTATTATATTAGCAAATGAGAGCTACACGTCTTTAGTAGCTTATATTTTAAAAGTGTAATATTTATATATTTTTTTAATAAAGTGTGAAACTATTATTAAAGAATAAAATCGTTCATACAAACGCAGATCACGACGTTCATCCCTTAACTAAAGGCATCTGTTCGGGTTTCATTAAAATCTCCCGACGTAAATCCACCCTCGTGGGAGAAACCCTCGCATAGGAAAGAGTACCCTCCCCATGCCAGTAGTAGAAGTAACAAATCAAAACGATAAAAAATGTTAGAAGCCACAAGCCGAATAAAGGTAAAAATAAGTTACAACAAGCAAGTCGTGTTTTACAAAGCAGCAACACCAAGGTCTTCTACCGAATCGAGATTAAACTGTCATTCGAGGGACTGATATCAAGGTCGTGATGAATGGTACACCGTTTTACCCATAATATCACCGTTCAGACGAACGAATGATATTATGGGTACAAAGACGAACGGAGCTGGGTGTGGCAGACAAACCCGGTCAACCTGGCGAATGAGAACTGGACAAACAACCGAACAAAAACCCTAATTGCAGACAATATGATGCGTGGGGCAAGTAGGGAATTTATGAGATGCTTGTTGATGATTTTCGGATGAATAATTTACACTACAAAGGGGGTGATATTTATAATTGAGAGATAACACTTAAATAAGGAAGTAATCGCAGGAATTAGAATTTCTGAGAGATAACACTTAAATAAGGAAGTAATCGCAGGAATTAGAATTTCTGATACAAGTCAAACTCCTAATATTTTTCCAAAAGAAATACTAAAAGGTTCTGAAAAAGGTGCAAAACATAATCCCAAGCCTAGTAAGGACGAACCACGAACCACAAACCACGTGGCGCGAAAAAATGCGAGAGCCACAAGCCACGAGCCGGAGCCGAGCTGTGCCAGGTGGTGGCGCGCGTGTGGGACTCTCATCCCTACTCAACTTGTAACCAATGCATATCTCACTTCATTTAATAAAGTTATTTAAAAATGAGACTCCTTCCAATGTGGGACATTACATATTTTAAAAGGAAATCCCAATACATTTTCAACTTTCAAATTCACCTCTTAAATGTCCAAATTTGAATATTGATCACTCAATCATCCCAACGTGAATTTGTGAAAGTGAATATATTACGTTCATCTACTCACAACGTAAATTAAAAAAAAATAAAACTTATTTTCAAAAATAACAAAAATTTTATAAAGTGAATATTATATCAAAGTTACCAAAAACGAATTTCCAAACATTCAAATCCCCAACATTCAAATCCCCAACACTATGTTGTTTCGTTTCTTGACTTTCGATTCGTGTGGCATGCTGAAATCGACAAGTCATATTTTTTAATCTTAATTTATCTTGCGAAACTTATGTGTACATTTCCAAAGTCATTATCTATAGCTTTTTATATTTGTAGAGTGCGTTGCATATATGTGATATGTTGTGTTTTCAGTAGTTAACTAAACTGTAGTATTTATTTTAATTAACAAAAAATGTGCGTATACATAAGGCATTGGATATATAAGACTAATGTATCTATTATTTATCAACCATTTATTTTATTTACTTTTATTCTTTTAATTTTATGAAAATTCAATATAATTATCACACATGTAACATTCGTTAATCCATCTTAGAATCATAAGTTTTTGTTATGATGTTAATGACTTTTGCTCCATAGTGCAATGGACAATACAATATTGCGGTGTGAGAAAAGTTGGAGCAACAATATATATATGCATGACGAAAAAGTCAAAAGTCTATGCATGTGAACAGCGCACTCCTGAAGTGATGATGATATGTACTAAAGAGAATCGTATCTAATACATAAAAGTCAACAGAGAGAAAAAAAAAAGCCAAAGCACCCACACCACTCACTTTACTCGTTGTCGGCTGCTGTAAAATATTGGTATTATTAATTTCTGGCTTAATTAGTAGGAGTAGTTATTATTATAATTATAATATAGCAATCGTAAAAATTAAGGGGAAAAAAAAATGCTCTTCCGGTCAAATTACACGTACGAAACCATAAAGAGCGTAAGTAATTAAAGCCGCTAAATACGGATCAACTGCTTCTTTCTTTTTAGTATTATTTTTTTAATAAGCCCAGTCAAAACACTTGTTTCCTTCTCCCACCGACAGCTTTCTTGGAAAATATTTTAAGCACAACTCCTTAAAATTAGTCTTTACAAGAAAATAATGTCTAGTCATGATTCTAATTTATACCGTTAACAATGACGTTTTGTCGTCTTCTTAATTTTTTTCTTATTAGATGTAGTTTAGAATAATTATTATTTTTTCTATCTATTTTTTTATCACTGTCGTAATATTAATACTCAATTTTGTTATTAAATGACATCTAAGATATTTATCATCTTTTTTATCTATTTTATTTTTATTATAATTTTAATAAATTTTTTATTTTTTAATTTATTAATAATATTTTGTGAAAGATAAATATTAAAAAAATATATAAGTGTGAGAGATGAATGGAGATAAAATCATGTTTATCTCCCTCACTTTTACCGAACCACCAATTTTACTAAATTTATCACTTTTTTAATAAAATTATATTTTGTACTTAATTCTACACTTATTGTTTCTTTTATACCTTTTAAAATTTGGCAAATACATTATCATATGTCATGACCCATCAGATCATTTAACTCATTATTATGATTTATTAATTTTTGTACTAAGATATTTTGAATTTGTACTCGTTATTGAATAAACATAAATTCCTAACTCGATATAATAATATATTAATTTTTATATTGTAATATATTGACGGCTATTGGATGTATCAGTATGTACAATAATGTACTCCCTCTGTTTCACAATATAAGTCGTTTTAGAAAAACACACTTATTAAAAAACCTAGATAAATGAGTAAATATTTAATTTTTTATTTTCGTAAACTACCCAACTCACTTTATGTTAATCTCTCTCCTCAAATATCTCAATTCCCAATTCACTTTTTTATCTTTTTCTTTCCCTCTCTCCTCAAATATCTCAATTCCCAATTCACTTTTTAATTTTTTCTTTCTCTATCTTCTCCTAAATTTGTGTGAAAAAAGCAAAACGACTTATATTATTAAACAAGAATTTTACTCTAAAACGACTTATATTGTGAAACGGAGGGAGTATTAGTTATGAGATTGTAGTCTGCTTATGATCCATCAATCCAAATTGATAATAGTGTGAGTGTGACCCTTAAATTTTTATGGATGGAGAAACACTTTGTAGAAAAAGGGGGAAATGATTTGGCTCTATTCTCTTATTCTCGGTCATCGTTGGTGGAGCCAACCATCACACAGAGTTCATAGAGTTCATAGGTTGATCGTTTTACTAAGCAATTATATACAACTCGTTGATCAAACAAATTAATACAATTAGTTATCAAGTATAAATTACTGGCTAATTATGGACATTGTCTTAATAAATACTCCCTGCAGTTTTTAATAAATAATTTTTTTTTTTATATTCATCTATACTACTTACATTTTTTTTAATACTTATCTTTCACAAAATATTATTGATAAGTTAAAAAATAAAAGATTTATTAAGATTGTGATAAAGATAAATTAAACAGAAAAGATAATGAATATACTAAACATTATTTAATAAAAAATTGACAAAGAGTCCAACGCCCAATTAATTAGGAACTGGTAGAGTAATATACGGGTGTATTCTCTAAATTGCCATTCCTAACATTGAGAAATACACGACCATTTTTCTTTTTTTCCCCTCTCCGTACATCATAAGTTTTCAAGACAAATGTATTAAGGGCAAAAAATAATAATAATAATAAAAATAAAATAATAATAATAATAATAAGTAGAATTGTCCAAAAAATTGAACCATACGAATAGGACATTCAGTTGCATATTATTATTATTATTATCTTTCCACCCACAAAACATAAAAATCATCCTCCACCACTCATCCCCAACCCAACCATGCCATCACCGTTCACCGCCACTCTCCTCCTCCTGTTCCTCTCCACAACCGCTTACTCCGCCACGACCCAAGACCCCGATCTCGAATCGGAGTGCACCGACAAGTGGATCCACATCCGGCACCTCCCACCCGAATTCAATCTGGACCTCCTGACCAACTGCTCCGAATACCCGCTCTTCGACAACTTCTGCCCTTACATCTCCAACTACGGCCTCGGCCAGAAAACCCACAACTCCTCCCACAGCTGGTACCGAACCGACCCATTCATGCTCGAACTCATCTTCCACCGCCGCATGCTCGAATACCCCTGCCTCACGCCCGACCCGAATCTCGCCGACGCCATCTACGTCCCCTACTACGCCGGCATCGACGCCCTAAGATTCCTCTTCGGCCCGGAGGTCAATTCCAGTTCCCGGCACGGCCTCACCCTGTTCCACCACCTCGCCCGCGTGGACAACCCCTCGATATGGAACCGGAATCTCGGCCACGACCATTTCCTGGTCATGGCCCGGCCCGCCTGGGATTTCAGCCAGCCCCTGTCCAACGATCCCCCCATCTTCGGCACCTCCTTCCTCGAGCTGCCCGAGTTCTTCAACCTGACCGCCCTGACGTTCGAGGCCAGGGCCTACCCCTGGCAGGAGCAGGCGATCCCTTATCCGACGTCGTTTCACCCCCCCAACCTCGCCTTCTTCGAGTCCTGGGTGAACAGGGTGAGGAGATCCAGGAGGAGCACGCTGATGCTGTTCGCCGGCGGCGGCGGGATCTCGGCCAACCCCAACGTCAGGCGGAGCATCAGGCTCGAGTGCGAGAACGCGACGAGCAGCGTCAGCGCCAACGGCACGGGTTACGGCAAACTGTGCGAGTTTGTGGATTGCTCCAACGGGGTGTGCGAGCACGACCCGATAAAGTTCATGAAGCCGATGCTGCAGTCGAGCTTCTGCCTGCAGCCGCCCGGGGACACGCCGACTAGGAGGTCGACGTTCGACGCGATACTGGCGGGGTGCATCCCGGTGTTCTTCGAGGAGATGTCGGCGAAGAAGCAGTACTGGTGGCACTTGGGGGAGGAGGAGTACGAGGAGTTCTCGGTGTTTATAGGGAAGGAGGATGTGGTGTTCAAAGGGGTGAGGATATTGGATGTGTTGATGGGCATACCAAGAGGGGAGGTTAGGAGGAAGCGTGACAAAGTGTTGGAGATGATGGGGAGAGTCATGTACAGAAAGCATGGGAGTAGTTTGGGGTTGAGGAGTAAGAAAGATGCCTTTGATATTGCCATTCAGGGGACTCTGCGCAAAATTAAGTCCAGAACCAAACATCTTGCCTCGTCGTCTTCGTCTCATATACTACCATGAGCTAGCTTTTTTTTTTTTTTTTTTAATTCTCACTTGTGTACGTAATTATAGAAGATGTATTGTTTGCCATTTTTCAGATAATTTATTCTCCAAAGGAAAGGGGAAAAAAAAACAGAGGATGAAATACAATTTTTTGAAGTCTAGTCTTTAATTCGCTTTTATTTCAACTTTATCCTAATAATAATCTGGCGGGTACTGTCAGAAATGAAGCAGTTGTAAGAATTAGCACTGAACGAGTTGATCTGTGTGTGAGATATTGACTGACATATTCTTCTAGTAATAAATGAGACAAAGCCTCCATTTCTGCGCAAAGAATAACAATGTAAACAAAAACCAATACCTGAGTATGCTTCAGGAAATTAAACCGCGAGTTGAACCTGTTTCAGAGGCTGCAAATGTGCTCATGGGCAAACGAGGACGTTAGATTTAATTCCAATTTGATGAGGTTAAATGTGTGTGTGTATTATGTAGAAATGTTTGAACCTCCAAAATGGAGGCCCAAAGATAGACCTGGTTCGATTTTGGGATTTGCCTCGGTGGGCCCGAGTCTGACCGAACATTGTCAGCTCTAGTTACGAATATGAATTCATGGTTTCATATTCTTCACTTTTCTCTTGTATATTTCCATGATGCATCATGAACTCGGATCCATAATATACCAATTGAATTATTTCTTGGATAAGTCATACATATATTACATATTTTCGATTATATTTCTCTACAAATATCGCAGGTTCTGTAACTATGTGTGTGCATACAGTGAGCGGGAATGAAAACGATTATATCAACATTAAGATATGACCAAAAGGTTAAGAAAACAATTTTTTGTTTGTTTGTTTGTTTGTTGAAAAACTGGTGTGGCTATACAGAGACCTCCAGAAAGTGTGATTTGAAGTCTTGATGAGCAAGTGAGATCAAATCTTCATCTTCCCAGTGATCACGGTATGTCTCGGGCGTGCTCCTCTTCCTCCTCCCAGTCACAAAATACATTTCCTTTCTCCATTCTTCAGTCGGAAGGGACCCACTCTTGTCAGCCAACCAATCATCGTACTCAAACTGCATATAAGAAGTTCAAAAGCATCAACCAGGGGCAAATCTTGGAATACCAGAAAAAAACTAAAGACAAGATTTCACAGAATTATTGCAGGCAGTGGAAATTGGAAATAGTCATCATGGCTTATAGGACCAATCAAAATATAGCCAAAGATGAAAAAGAAAAACAAAGCAGATAAGCAAGTTGTTTTTCAAAATAACAAATATCCCCTTAATACTTGTTTCTATTTTACGAATTCCACTATCATCAGCAAATATTGTTAGGTAAATACAAACCTTACAACAGTGTTTGTAATGCCAAGGGAATTTGTAATTTTGGAAAATAACTGGACTTTTTTTCATAAGCTAAACCTTGCAGTTTTTTATTTTTTGATCGATTGATACAACTATTGAAAATTTGAAGAAAAATTCTTACTTATTTGAATAAGGTGTATAAAAATGGTAATTCATGTTGCATTCACTCGTATTTGGACATTTGTGTTGACTTAGTTGTTTAAACTTTAGGTTTTATTTGTTCTGTGTTTCTTCAGACCCGGATCGGGATTTCGAAAATCTCAATCCCAAAACAAATGCGGCCTTAAAATCCAAATCTCAAACCCTAGCTATTAACCTATTCAATTTTAATTTATAAACAATATACAACATTCCCTTTTTTTTCTCAATTAGCTTTTCAAATACGTACTTTTATTTTTATCTATACAATTTGATACATTATCCATCTAAAACAAAAAACCTATGATGATTTGAAGTTTCGAATGTGTGTGTATAAGACATGATTTGACATGCTACAGTAACAAAACCCTCTTATAAAACCCTATCCAAACAAAGAATTTACTATTCAATTGAAATTTGAAAATCCATATCCCAGGACTCCAGAAACCACGAAAATCTCAAAACAAACGCATAAAGCTTTAGGCCAAGACTCAAATAAGTTTTCTATAGTAGTATTTGATGTGAACTTCCTCACTAATCACTAATAAGTCTCTCAAAACTAATTAAACAAAACAATCATTTCGCATTTAAGCATAATCAATTTGATCAGATAAACTTACACAATTCATCCAAGATAGAGGGAGAGAGTACAATAAAAATATCTTGCAAAAACAATTTTTTTTTTTTTGGGACCTAAATAGAGAGTTGAGCAAATTTACCTGAGATTCACCCATATGATGAGTGTATCGCTTAGGGATCCCAGATGCTTCAAGTGATGAGTAAAAAGTTTCAACATCAGCCATCATTTCCTTCGTGGATTCGAGAGGAATTCGTCCAGATAAAACTCCAGCTATCCACTTGCTCTGGAATTCAAACAAAGGAAAAGGTACAACCTGGAAAATTAAACTCAATTTTAGAGGCACATTACTGTTAGGCAACCGTTAGGCAGGTCCACTAAAACTAAAATTTAAAATTAAAAAATACCGAAAAAATAGGAAACCCTTAAAAAAATTGAACTAAATAAAAAAAGAACCCTACGAAAACTAAAATCCTAAAAAAAAACCCGTAAAACCCTTAAAAATAAATATAAAAATTGGTACCAGAACAAGATGACCACAGCGTATCTCATGATAGTTCACATTTATTAATTAGTCTTTTCAATCATAACAACACAAAATCAGACCCCAAANAACCATAAAAAAGACTAAAAATCCGGAAAAAAAAAAAACATAAAAACCCTAAAAAAGAAAAAGAAAACCCTACAAAACTGGAACACCCTAAGGAAAACTAAGCTAAAAAAAAAAACCTTAAGAAACTAAAAGAAAAACTAAAAAACTAAAATTTGGACCGGCCTAACACAATTTTTGGTCAATGCTTTATTAATATCAATTATATGCATTGTTGGACGACATACTCAAAAAAATTAAAAAGCAATGCTTAGTGTCAAAAATAATCAAACCTTCCATGGCAAGCCAACAAATGAAAGCCATGGGGCCAAGGTCGGAGGAAAAACGTGCTTATAAAGTGGGCCCACCCGATTGTCTTCCACAGTCACGATGCCATTTGTCTCAAGAAAGGGAAAATGATACTTGTACCCAGTGCAGTGAAGGATAACATCTGCATATATTACATTTCCATCTTTGAAAGTGACTGCACCATCTTTATGAACTCTGTCGATCTGCACATACTCTTGTATCAGGATTATGTTGGAAAGTCCCTGGTGACACAAACTTATTACTACGTAAATCAACTTTACCATGGAATGGAGCCAAATTTTGTCATGCCCTGGCAATTTTGCAATAGCTCCATTTTGGACCGATCTAGATGCAATATGCACTTCTTTGGCAACTTTAGCAATGTCTCGGGAGATATCATCAGCACTTGCAGAACTCCCAATTAGCACCACAACCTGCAATATACATTTTTTTTTTTATTGCTTTTTGTATTTTAGTGCCTAAGAATTAATTTAGGTGCACCTGATATACATACTTGATTATGAAAGGGATCAGGGACGCGATAGTTGTGGCTATGAATCTGCTTCCCCGGCCACTCATCAACGCCTAAATGTGGAGAACACTTTAGAATGACCCACAAATCAAACAAAGCTTTAGATACATAACTTTCAAGTACGCGCACACAAAATTCTGTTAAAAAACGAAATAACAGACCTACTTATGAATTTGGTGGTTTTTTAAATCCAAATTTCGGTTCTCGGTTTTAGCTTTGAAAATTTTCAGTTATTTCGGTCAGTGTCGGTTTTAGTTTTACAGAAACGAAAATAACCGAACCGACCGAAAATTTTGGAATTAAACAGTGCCAAATTTCCAAAGCTAGTTCCTGCTAAGAAAACTAAAGTGCAACGCGGTGATAAAGGCAGTTAAGAAGCACGAAAGACCTAAGAACACATGTTATAGGTAATATCGAAATAATATAGTACTTATTGGCAAAAAAAATCAAACGAAAGATGTGGCAATCCTAAGAATTTTAACTTTTTTAGCAAATGAACTTACAAATACTCATAAGCATTCCACATTATCAATTTAAACACTCTAGCCACATGATCCCAATAAAAGAGCAGAGATAAAAGGCAGCTTGCAACAACAAAATTCAATTCTAATCAAACTATATCAGCTCCAAGACAGTACCGGGTATTTCTGCAATCCGGGGCTCCGAATAATGCCCGTTACAGACCACCACGGCATCATACACTTCATTATCCCCATCTTCACTGTTCCTCTTTTTTGATCTCACGACCCATTTCCGATCCTCCACCAACCCCACGTGCAACACCTCCCTCCCGAACCTCACCAGCTCACTGAGCCTAAATTCTTCAGCAAAATCTCTCAAATATTCTAACACTTCAGTATGACCCGGAAACCTTCTCGGATCCCTCCCGGGTTTCCCACTCACCAAAAACGGGTACACTCGGAATCCCATCACCTCCCGGGGAAGGTTGGTGCGGAGCGACGCATAGAGGCTGGAGTGGATCACTTCCCGAGTCGGGTCGATCCCCATCGGGTCGGACTCTGTTTCGGGTGTGTACGCCCAGGTCCCCCCAATCTGGGCTTCCCGCTCGTAAACGACGACGCGGTGGCCTTCTCTCCGGAGTTCCAACGCTGCGGAGAGGCCGGCGGCTCCAGCACCTATGACGGCGATGGTTCTCGAAACGGATGAAGGCATTGCGGTGAGAGGAAGTGGAACTGTGACCGTCGGGTTGGGTTTGGGAATTGTCATTTGCCAACTTCTTTTTTTTTCTTTTTTTTTTTCCTTGTTGGGGTTTTTTTATTTTTGGTATTCTCTTTATCTGTAAAAGAATTTTTAAGGTCAACGTTATTAGCAGCAGTATTGATTTATTTAAAAATATCATTGTATAAATTGTACTAGAATTGACAGCAAATTTATATTCAATAATTTTTAAATTAATTTATATTAAAAAAATTGTATATTTTTATTAATAATCATTTATGTTAATTATGCTATATCATTGATTCACCATCATAATTAAAATTTTAGATGTTGTGTTTTAATTATTTGTATTATATAAAAATAAGATTGCATTGTAACATTGAATCAATTAATACATGGATAATATAAAATAAAAAAAATTGTGTTAGATAACTTAACGGGGTGCATTTTATTAGGCAACTTCAAAAGATTTAAGTATTTCTTTTAATTTTAAGGTTCTTTTTTAATTTTTAGTTTAGTTTCTCTACTTTTGGGTTTTATTTTGTTTTGTTTTGTTTTATTTGTAAGTTTTTTTTGTTTTTTTTAAGCAATTTTTTGTAGGTCTCCTACATTTTTAAATAATAATAATAATAATTTTAAGGAGTCTGACTAAMGGTTAACGGTTAGGGTGTCAAATTGCCTCAATATACAAATATAAAATACACTTTGAATACACGTTGAATATAAAATACTTGGGTGAGACCGGTCTATAGTATGAGACCACTTTTTACCATACTCATTTGTCCAACTCGCCACTGCCCAACCCGCCCGTCCACCCACCCATCCCCTAACCCTAAATATATAAAAAAAAGAGGAAAATCTGCTGTCATTCTCAGCCGCTCCCTCTCCCATCTTTCACCGTTTCTCTCTCATCGCCGGCCACCGTCGTCCGGGCGGTCTCTATCCTCCGGCGACCAAAAAAAATAAAAATTATACCATTTGAATCGTCTTGACGCTCTCATTGTAAATCTGAAATCAGATTTACGATTTGATATCCCGATCTTTGTAGATCTGAGGTCAAACTTTATAAATTGTTAACTTTGACCTCAGATYTACGACGATTTATCGGGCCAATTTCAGATCGGAAATCACCGTTCAACTCCTCACATTTCAATCTACGGTTTTATCAATTTATATTTTTAAATCGGTGAGCACCGACGAAGGTAGGCTTTTTTTTTCTCTCTCTCTTTTCTCTTTTCTTCTTTTCTTTCGTCTCGATTTCTCTCTCTCTCTCTCTCAAATTGTGATTCTGGGCGTATGTGTGTCACCGGTGATGTGGTGTGTGCAGGTGTTGAGATAATATTAAATTTATTTTGTATTAATGTGGCTTTTGAAAATGATTTTATCAATATGCATATGTTATATGCATATTTTGGATGGTGAGGTGTTGGAGTATCACAAAAAGTTGTTCAAGTATCACAAAAAATAGTTGAAGTATCACATAATTCTTGATATTTGATTTCTATAATTACGTATATTTACACTTTTTTTTAATCACAAAAGTAGTATGAATTTTTACAATATTTGATCAAGTATCACAAAAAATATTAAAAGTATCAGAAAAGATATTAAACGTATCACATAACACACTTATTTTTGTATCACAAAGGTAGTTTGAATTTTTACAATATTTGATCAAGTATCACAAAATATATTAAAAGTATCAGAAAAGATATTAAAAGTATCACAAAACACACTTATTTTTGTATCGCATAAATAGTATGAGTTTTTACAATATTTGATCAAGTATCACAAAATATATTAAAAGTATCAGAAAATATATTAAAAGTATCACAAAATACCACTTATTTGTGTATCAATATGATTTTTTACAATATCTGGTCAAGTATCACAAAATATATTAAAAGTATCAGAAAAGATATTAAAAAGTATTTTTACAATATCTGGTCAAATATCACAAAATATATTAAAAGTATCAGAAAAGATATTAAAAGTATCACAGAATACACTTATTACAAATGTAGTACAATGTACAAGTATTAGAAAATATGCGATACTTTTAATATATTTTGTGATATGCGATCAATTTTTTTAATAATTTTAATTATTTAAATTTAATAGGCACATATGTAAGTAAAATAAATGAAATTATATGAATATGTAATATTTTAATTATATTTCGTAAATAACATTTTTATGATACTTTGATTTGTAAAAAAAAAAAAAAAGATGTAAAAA
>BMAC01000034.1:922458-963753 GCA_014905375.1 Phtheirospermum japonicum | reverse complement strand
GGAAAAAAAAGGAAACAAATTAAATAAATTATTTACAGCCCCAAATAAATAAGAAAATAAAAAAAGTAAGAAAACAAATTAAATAAATTAATTATAGGCCTCAAATAAAGAAGGATAAGAAAGATAAAGTAAGGAAATAAATTAAAATACAGTCCCAAAAAAACCGAATTTGGCATTAATTAGAATCATTTACGTGCATGATATTTGTATACTAGGCGGTTGATTCAACCCAATCTCTCTTGCAGAATTAGAATCCTATAAAATATAAATACAATAAATCAAAATTACAATTATACAAGGCCGATTATTTTTAAATTCAACCAGCCAATAACTAATGTTTTAAAAAATAAAATCAGACAATAAAATAAATTTGATATTGACATATTTGATATAAAAAGTAGTAATTTAGGCAACCAGGCATTATACCGTATTTTTTTAAAATATCAGATTGAATTAGATTTTTTAGCCTATAAAAAGATATTTAATATGTTGGAAATTTACCAAATACTATTTAATTCCTAAAAAAAAAACGAATCCCAGGCAATTTAAAGTTGATTAGGTAACCAAATAAGTCGTCAGTTTTAAAATGCAGAGAATAGTTTATTTGAGGGCAGTCAAACAACACGGTTTTACGATCACAAAAATCACATAAAAAATCTACTAAAATCTTTAAAACAAATCGATTGTCTATAATTTAGGAATACGAAATCTGATTTTAATTCTCGGACGATCGAAACCCCATATATAAAATTCCTAATGTTTCACGCAAATCACCCTATAAATATAGGGTTCTACTAATTACAAAATATCAATTTCATTCGTATCTTTCATTTGTGTCTTTGTATTCTCTTTATTTTTCAAAACTTGAGCAGCTAGGTTTTCGGGACGATGTCTCCTCTATTCGGACTGACGAAAGAAATTAACCGTACAAACAAGAAAGCTCTCAAGCTTAGAGTCGTCTGATTTTTGCGAGATCCAATTTCGATGACAAAGAAAAAAAAACGTTTTTGAAAATTGTTTTCCATGACTCTGAGGTAATTAATTGAATCTGAAACTCAAATATAGGGAGGACGCATAACTGGGGTGATCAAGAAGATCAATGTCAAGTTATTTGAAAATCGAATAGTTGAGGGTCGCGTTTATGCGATTCGAAACTATTACGTGGAAAACAACACCGGCAAATTCCGCACAACCTTGGCTAAGCTTAAAATTATTTTCCACGCGAAAATAATATTGGTTGATGTAAAAGAGGATTCCTTTCCCAATTACGTTTTTGATTTTCGTCCTTTCTCCACACTTATGGACGTCAATAAAGTTGATGAAATAATTCTCTTTGGTAAGTTTTTTAATTTTTTTCAATAGTAATAAACACATTAAAAACGAACTTCTTTTATCTAATTTTATTTAATTTGATGCTGTAGATGTTATAGGAAAGGTGACCGAGATCCGTAACCCTCAAGATAAGGAGTCGGCGGGAGGACGTCGAGCAAGGTTGATTGAGATGATTCTCGAAGACTTGAGGTAATTTTCAGTTATAAGATTGCCTAATTAATTATTTAATAAGTTAATTACTTAGAATGTTTTGTATTTATTTAGGAGTCTAATTGTTCTTTGCTGTTTTTTTGTATTATAATAGTCATCGTTTGAGTTGTACCCTTTGGGGTGAGTATGTTGATCAAATTCTAGCATTCGAGAGTGGGCTCTCCGCGGAAACTCCAGTTATGATCTTGCAAATCTGTCGTGCAAAGATCTATAGAGGTATTAATTCTTTTTTCTGATTGCTGTTTTGTTTATTCGAATTTTAACTTTAATATTTTTTTTTTAAATTTCTGCATACTATTCTGTTTTTAAATTTTTGTTTTCAAAATCTGATTCTAAAATTTGTTATTTTAATTGCAGTTTTGTTTATTCGAATTGTAATTAAATTTTTTTTTTTCAATTTTAGTATTTTATTCAGTTTTTAAATTTATTTTTAATTTTAATTTCTGCTTTTAAAATCTGTTTGTCTAATTTTAATTTCTGTTTTTAAATTTATTTTTAATTTTTAATTTTTAATTTTAAATTCTGTTTCTAAAATCTGTTTTTTTACCTGGATTTTAAATCTAAAATCTGTTTTTGATTTCGTATTATTTGACTACTCTGTTTGAAGTTTGGTATGTGTTATTCTTCTAAATTAAAACTGTTTTTTTTTTAATCTAGTTTTTTTTATAGGTTTTAGAATTTGGATTCTGTGTGTATAGCTTTACAGCGTCGTATTTTTTTAATTTTCAGATTCTATTTATTTTAGTTATTTTATATTCTCTTAATTATATGAACATTTTCAAATTTTAATATTCTATTGAACTAATTGTAATTTTATGTATATAGATTTCGTCACACTATCGAATTCATTCGAGGTTACAAAGTTGGTGACTTCTAATTCGGTGCCCGAAATTGCAGACTTTAGAAGCAAGTATAACTTTTTCAACTTTTACTCAATTTAGGGATGACAATCCCGGCCTGGCCTGGCCCGGCCCGCCCCGTGCCGTTTGGGGCGGCCCACCCCGTGACCCGTGGCGGGGCGGGTCCGGGTACCTTCTCCGCCCCGCGGGTACCGGGCCCGGCCCGACCCGACCCGCTGTACATTTTTTATTTTTAAATATATTTTAAATATTTTTTTATATGAATTATTAAAATTTTTAAATTTAGTATTGTTTTTAATTAATTTTTCATCTTATATTTAATTTTTATAATAATATATGTGTTATTATATATTAAATTAATTTTAAATTTAATAAAAATAATAAAAAATGAATATAACGGATCGACCCGCCCCGACCCGCCCCGTGACGGGGCGACCCGACCCGTGGGATGGACGGGGCGGGTCCGGGTCCTCTAGTACCCGACCCGACCTGGTCCATTGCCATCCCTAACTTAATTAGTGTTTTATAAAAATATGTTGTTTCATTTATTTGATATCTTTTCAACTGTGTATTTTTTTAAATATAGAATTCCAAAGGGGTCAGCGAATCCAACAAAGAGTTTTAGTCGAGGGAGTTTAACGCTATCGCGTAGTGAAATTGACGAGATTGCCTCCGTCAATGTCATCTTCCATCCGGTTGATTATTTGTATACGGTTGAGAAGGTACAATTTTTGTTTATTTGAGTTGTTATTAATTTTTTATTAGATATTAGATATTAGATATATATATATTTTTTTGATGTTTAGATTTTTAATAGAGTAATTATATTTTCAATACAGCCGTGTACTTTTTGGATTTGTGCTATCATTGTTTTGTTTATTGATGATTGGTGGTACAACACATGCACGAAGTGCCATCGGAAGCTTGAGGAAGATGGGAATGAGTTTAAGTGTGGGGTTTGTAAGAGGCAGGTTTCATCGGGAGTCTTTAGGTGAGGAATTATTTTACTGAAGTGAATGATTTGTAAAATTAATTGATCATTTAGACAACTTTTTAATATCGAGTTTGTTTTCGTATGAAGGTACAAAGTAAGGCTCGAAATTTTGGACTCCACATCTAATGCATCACTGCTATGCTGTGATCGGGAGGCTGAGAAATTGATCGAGAGGTCTTGCCACGACCTTCGGGTTGAATTCTTGGAGGTTGGATATAAATTTTTACAACTTTTGTCTTTGGTTATTTGAACAAAGTTGATATGGTATTCTTTTGTAATGTAGAATCGCACCAACGATGATCTGCCGGAAGATTTGCTCAAGCTCATTGATCAAACCGTTCTATTCAAGGTCAAAGTCAGTTTGGGTCAGATCCATAATTAATCAAGCACGTTTTCTATTGTGCGATTGATTACAGACCCATATATGGTAGCAAAATACAACAAGTGTACCGTCGAAGATGATGTGAGTTAGAGTATTTTTCGATAGTTGGGTTTTAATTATTTTTGACGTGTTTTATTTTTATTGAAAATTAATTCGTGGTTCTAATCTTTTTATTTTATTGAAGGAGTCAGACTTTCCGACTTTGATACAAAGGGAGGAGATCGGTAATGGGCTGGTAAGGAAGTCGAACGCTTATATTTTGGTTCCAAATACGAAATAAAGTTTTTGAAATTATATGCGTTGATTGATTTTAAACTGAAACAATTGAATAGGACGCCTGTTCCGAGGACGAGATTACTACTCCCATCAAAAAATTTGATGTCGTGGAACTGGATGGAGATAGTTCGACCGTGAGGAAGCTGATGTTCGATGGCGATGGGGTTGATTCCACTTCTTCGAAAACATCCAGGGTTCTATCCAAGGATGGGAAATCAGTGCGTAAAGAAGTCCTTTCCTTCGAAGAATGCTGTGACGAAGGGGTTGATGAGGAGGATGAACCAAGAATCGGTGGAGTTGTTCATGACAATGAGGATTAAAACGTTTATTAGCTATTTATTATATTATTTTTTTAAGTTTGGTTTATTATGAAGTTGGATTAATTTTGGAAGTTGATTTTGATATTTTGGGTTTATTTTGAAGATGGATGAGAAGACAATATATTATTTGACATTATTTATTATTTATGTGACTTAAAAATCTAATATTTTTTGGATTTTTAATTACTTAATAAAGTCATTCTATTATTATTAACTTTTGTGTTTAGATGAAATTACAAATAGTATATAACTTCACGTGAATGTGTATGTTRCTTCATCTTTTATAAGGGTAGTTTAAAAGATGGATGCCTAATGTAAAAGAGCTTTTTTGGGTAGTTTAAAAGATGGTTGCCTAGCGTGTAAGGGTTTTTGTGTGTTTGATTTTGGGGTAGTGTGTTTATTATCTAGGACATGAATTATTTATCTAGAGAATAGATCAAATAGAACAATCTTATAAATTAAAAACGTAACTAATATACACAAACACATTCGCATAAATTAAAGAAAGTACCAATGAGTTATATAAGAAATAAACAAAAGAGAGTAACATAGCACTGTTTATTGGAAAATATATATTTAACGCATACTGTGATAATCGACGATATTAGTGACAAACTTGTAATAAGAAAGTTAAAGTACATGTAATCAATCTGTCTGGATAAAAACAAACAGAATCAATTACTTGATTGATGTATATGTTTTAGTAAAATTTTAGAAGCTACCGTGTTTCTTATTGTACAAGTATTTTAAAAAAATAGAATATTAATTTAGTTAAAAAATATATTAATATTAATACTTTGAAAGGTTGTAGATCATATGTTTTCCTTAATATCCAAATTGTATAAGCTCTTTAAACTTATTAAATTACTCAATTATTATGCACCCTAATAATTGTAAAAGCTTTTGATACTAGATATTTAAAAATAGAAATGAATATTTTATATTTTGCGGTGCAATTGTTAGAAATTTTTCCCTATTTAATAGAATCATGATCACCGAAAATTCTATTTAAAAGATAAGTTTTATGTTTAAAGATAAGTTATATGGTTATCTCTTAAATATAAAATATAAAGATTTAATTCGTATCTTACTAATTTTTAAAGGATTTGTATTTTCTATTTTTGAGAATCCTAATAAACGAAGATTCTATTTAGAAGATAAGTATTATGGTTATCTTATAACTATTAACTATAAAAATATAGATACGTATCTTACATATTTAAAAAAAGATTTTGTTCTAAATATCTCTCCGCGTGCCTATAAGATTATCTATAACTAACCCTAATATTATAAATTTATGATTATGTCGCCGACAACTCAATTGGGTTTACACTATTATTAAAAGAACAAACACGCATACATACATCTGAAAATAAACACATAAATACATTTGAAAATAAACACATAACGGATAATAATACATTTGGAGCAGCGCATTGGTAGTAAACATTATGGGGAGGGAGGCCGATACCATACGAAAAAGGGCACAAACAGACAGAACAATAACAGGTAATTTTTTTTTATGCTTTAAGTTTAATATCATTATGAATCAGTCGTACCTGTTTTCCTGTCAACCCTTTAAATCTGCAGTTAGTAAATTATTGAAATTAGTAACATATTTAAATTGTTATTAATATGCTGTTAGTTTTTTTTGAAAAACTTAAAGGAATCATGTGAATAAAGTTTTTTTACCTGTTTAGCAGCAGTCCTATGAGTTGTCTCCTGGGATTGTGTCTTTGCCAGTTTTCCTAAATATGTGAGGCAGCAATACACAGTTAGTATTAAATTATATTTTATAAAGTATATAATCTATTTGTATAATGTTAAGATGGACAATGTGGTACTTATCTTTTTTCCTGCTGTGTTTCTTATCCAAGTACTATGTTCCCTTATCTGCATAAAACATCAAACATATACAAATTAATATTGCACTGTAAATATAAAACAGTAGATTATATAGTTCAATGCTCAAATGTTAGTTTTCTAAAAGATATGTCTTTATTCGTGGCGTTGTTACACCTACTTAGACCCTGGACTCCATTCAGAGGCATTATCATACTACGATAGGTCATGTCAGGTTTCCAGCGGATAAACTTTGACATATCTTTAAAAAGAATATGAATTCTATTATGTGCAGAAAGTTTCTTTGTGTACTTATCTTTGTTCCTGAATCTGTTGAATGCTATTGCTTGCCTCCTCCCTTTCCTGAGTAGCTTTTTCCAATATGAAACTGAATTATGTTAAACTTCTTTAACTTAAGTAAATAAAAAAGTAATGAGACAACTTTGAGCATAACACACTCAAGAGAAAAATGTTAACTCTGTAGACATACTAAAACAGAATAACAAAGTTTACTATTTGCTGAACATAAATTATTTTATAAAAATACATTGCTTTATAAAAACAACCCATAATACAACAGATAATAGATTAGGCTTTCAGTGGTTACATAAAAAATTCTGCCACGTAGATCAACAACATGCATAACACTCTATTAGAAAACACTCTATATAAATCAACAAGCAATTATCTTTGTTTAAAGATTTAAAACTTCTCAAAAATGTACTGCTCAGCCAATCATTGAAGAAAAAACACCAAACATTAGCAATCATACTCAAACAGAATAAAAAAGTTTACTATGTGCTGAACATAGATTGTTTGGTATAATACATTGTTTTATAAAAACAACTCATATATCAACATATTGCAGATTAGGGTTTCAGTGGTTGCATAAAAATTCCTTCATGCATAAACAACCCATAGATCAAACATCATGCATAATACTATAAAATAACACACTACATATAACTTAAGAAGCAATCATCTATGTTTAAAAGTAAAAGACTTCTCATAAGTGTTTTGCTTAGTTAATCATTAAAGAAAAAACACCAACAATAGTTTCATACAAAGTTGAACATGCAACTACAGTAAATAAGAAGACATTTAATTGCAGTAAATAAGGATTTATCACACATATTCTTATTAAAAACAGAACACATTTCAGTATGCTTCATAGTTTATTCTGTTCAGTGCTTAAGCTAATCAAACAGCAAGCAGACAAAGACTCATATCAACACAATTTTAAAATAAAACAAACCCTAGATAATTGTACATGCAGCAACCTGACAATTTATTTATTCTTTTTTCAATTTAAAAAAATGATAATAGCAGTAGAAATTTTTAAATAAACAAAGATGTAATGTATGAAAATGTTTTGCATGCGTTTGTTTTTATTTTATTTAATTTGTATATCAATCAAGATTTTCATACATAAGTGCATGTAAATGAAACCAGATTTTAAATTGATGCTTTTACCTGTGTAAGATGGAAATCTGTCTGGATCCTTCTTTATATTTCTTGGGCGCATCCTTTAAGATTAGAATGTTCGACTGGATCCATAGCCGGCAACCCTTCTTTCGTAAATATAACCTCGAACGAAATCAAAATAAATAAACCCGTAAAAAAATTGGATATAATAGATCTGAATGGATCCAACACAGTAGATTCAGCTAAAATCAGATCGATATACTTTTTATTATAGATCTAATAAGTATAATGATTTTGAAACAGATCGACGCATTTTCTTATAGATCTTTCACAATTTACCGATTCTGAAACAAATCTGTACATTTTATGAATAGATCTATATCGATAGAATTATTTAAGATTAGGTCTATATATATTTACAGTAGATCTAACATGATAGACATTTTTTTTACCCAGATCGAATATTATTTTCAAAATTTCAGCAAGAAAAGACTGATTTTGTTAAAAATCTATGAAAAATGGTTAGAAAATTATACTTGTGATATAATTTTTTGGTTGAAGAACATGTACCTGATTAGTATCCCTGCAAGTTTTGAATCTGGTGTAGTTTGTTCCCGGAGTTCATAGATCTGAAAGTTTTGAGGCGGTGTTTAAATTGTAAATCTCACTGTATCGGCAACAAACTTATACAGATCAACTGGATATAGGAAAGAAAATAATTGAGCCGTTTGGATTGTGGAATGAGTTTGTGGATATTGTATGGATATGAACGGCGGAGTGAATGTTTGAGCGCCGGGATGGGCGGCGGAGTGGACCAGAGTCCATTTCTGGAGAGGAGCGGAGAGGAAAAAGATATTAGGGTTTGGTGAAAGGTTGGAAATGAGGCTGGAAGGCCGAAAAAATAGGGTTTGTCCCTTTTTATACCATGGTCTAATCGGCCCGCTCAAATGATGACCGTTCGATTCCAGAGATTAGATCCTGACCGTCCATGGTGGTAAATGGGTTGGATTATGGGCTGGGTCCGGTTTTAGTATTGGGCCTATCAGGATTATAGTTGGGCTCATCATATTGGGTTTCAGAAAATTTAATTTGGATTTGAATTAAATTAATGTTTGGGTTGAATTTAATTATTTAAATGGGTTGAGTTATTAATTCAAGCCCATAAGATATTTTTAAATTAATTTTAATTATTTTAAATTTATAGGAATTTTAAAATTATATTATTATAATTATTTCCATAAACGTATATTAAACTAATTTTGTTTGTATCCTTGATTATCTATTATGATATAAGATATTTTATTTATTTGTACTTAATTAATTATTATATACACGGTATAATAAACGTGAATGATTTGTTTTGACATCGTTCTCAGTTAATATAAATTAATCTAATTTAATCTTTTTATCTTAATAATAATAAATATAAATATAATATCGGATTGTTTGTAATTTTGGAGATTTATTACGATATTGTCAGATTACTTTCGTTCAACTATGTTATTATATGGATTTTAAAATTATATTCATTGGCTTATGTATTTATGAATTGTTTGTATAAATTTAAGATTATTATAAGTTCAAGGTTTATTCATTTTTTATTAATTTAATTTAACTTTTTTTATCTTTATATTCATTTCCTTATGTATTTATGATTTGTTGGTCAAATTGATACTATTCAAAAATTATGATTTAATTTATTTAAATATTTATAATTTGTTCTCTAACTGTATGATTGTCACAGGCAGTGTGAATTTGTCTGAGAATACATGCCCGTGCATGACCTCAAGAGTGCTTTCAAGCGCGAGCGCAATTGCAAATACTACTCATTTAACAGATTTGAGGCGAAATTTCTCGCACGATTGTATATATCTCGACACATTGAATTCATTGATTTATATGTAGTTATGTTAATGTACGCCTAAAACCGATGTTTGTCTTATTTTATTTAGGGGAAAAGATTGTAACCATCCTGTACTATACGCGTTTTTTGGGTTTGCATCCTAACGTTTTTTTTGTAATTTAATGCATCCTGTTCTATACAAAATTATACGCGTTTTTTGGGTTTGCATCCTAACGTTTTTTTTGTAATTTAATGCATCCTGTTCTATACAAAATTTTGAAAGTGCATCCTGTACTATACAAAATTTAGAAAAAAACTAGTTTTATTAAATAAAAACTCGAATTTATTAAATAAATATGCAAACCATATTTTATCCTAATGTTTACTGGAACTAGTTTTATTAAATAAATAAAATTTATTATTTATTTAGTAATAAATTCGGTAGTTTTTGTATATTTAATAAAATATGCCGGAACTAGTTTTAAATAAATAATAAATTCACCGGAACTCACACAAAGTATATGGGTTTGAAAATATGCAACCTCATTCGCGATACTAGGTGAGTCTCGACGAGTTTGGACGAGTTGATTGGTCGGAGGATGCACTTTCAAAAATTTTTGAAGTACAGGATGCATTAAATTACAAAAAAAACGTTAGGATGCAAACCCAAAAAACGCGTATAGTACAGGATGGTTACTATCTTTTCCCCTTTTATTTATCGGAACTAATTTATATCCGACAATTCTTATAGTCTCCTCTGTACCAAATGAGAATGTAACTATCGAGTCGAAAAGACACAAGACTGGTGATAAAATTTCACATTTTCAACGCTCAGCCTTTAGTGATGTCACTAATGGTATATTTTTTAGTTTCGCTCCAATAATTAATTAAAATAATTTACGGTGAAATTGGTAAATCTGACGTCAATGTCTGTGACTTATGAAAATCGTAGTTATTCATTCGAGGCGGCTGTCTGGACCCCACAATGAACATTCAAACAATAGTTGTGATGGTTCTAATTCAAGAATATTCGTTGACCTCACAATTGGTGATCCAGCCGACAGTATAATTGTGGATGATAGTGCCTTTGAGAGGAATTTAGTACCGAATATTGATAATACGGCACATGTCAATCAGATATCGTCTAATTTGAGCACTGGTCAGTTAAATTTCAAGACTACAAAAATAAAACGTACATTTGAAATTTATTTATAAGTTTCGTAGTTAAAATTGATCTATTGATTTGAATTATTTCATCTACAGTCCTGGTCAAGAGAAGACCCTATACACGAAGGAAGAACGTTGTTTCAAATCTTCCTGGTGTTGCAGTTACGGAGATAGACAAATCGTCCAATGGCCGAAAGAAAAGAACCTCTACGAGTGCTGGTCAGTTGTAATCTAATGAATTTTTGAATCGTGTTTTGATTAGATTTTATTAAAATTATTCGTTGCCGAGAGCTTTTTCTATTTTGATCTGCAGCTCCAATTAATAGACGACCGTATGCGCGTAGAAAGAATATCGGTAGAGGGACCGGTAGCTCAAGCAATGTAATTGATCTCACGGATGAACCGATCAGCAACAACACATTGCCATCGGGTACATCTTTGTTTTATTGTGCTTCTGATATCACTCCTATGAATATTACTATCGTTGTCAACATCGGTCTTTCAGTATGATATATTTAATTAATTCGCAGAGTATTGGGATATTGGAGATGCGAGCTATCGTTGTAGGTTTTGCGGTGCGATGTTTTGGTACGAGGAGAGGTCGAGGTCTCGGAATAACGCAACGAATCCAGACTATAGTGGGTGTTGTAGTCGCGGCATCATTGACCTTCCTCGATTGATGGAGCCGCCTGCGTTTCTCCGTGAACAGTTGCATGGAACCAACAGTGCAAGCAAACACTTTCAGGATAACATCAAATCGTATAACAGTATGTTCTGTTTTACGTCCATGGGGGGGAAGATTGACAACGATGTAAATAAAGGAGGTGGTCCTCCCATTTTCAGAATACACGGTCAGAACTACCACCTGATTGGTGGTCTATTGCCGGAAAAATGTGGAACCCCTAAGTTTGCACAACTTTATGTGTATGATACGGAACATGAAGTTTCTCACCGGATGAATTCAGTGAGGTTTGTTGCGTCAATAATAATTATAATATTTCTAATTGTGAAGGTCTTGATATTGTTTACAGCATGGCTTATATTTAATGAAACGTCTTTTGTGCAGATTGTGTTGTGACGTAGGCAAGTAGGATTGGCTAATAACCTGCGTGAAGAGATTGTCGACGGGCTGAAGCAAATGTTGGACGACCATAATGAACTTGTGAAGACGTTCAGAATGGCAAAGTATAAAATGCAGGAGTGTGGTCATACCGATGTTCGGGTGCGTCTTATTGGCAAGAGGACCAATAACAAGGACGAACGTACACGCAATCTGCCCACTTGCAACGAAGTTGCCGTGTTGGTTGTCGGTGAGTTTAATGCAGCTCTGGGGATAGGGACATAGTGGTTGAATCTCGTAGTGGTTCCTTGCGCAGGATAAATGAGCTGAATGGATCGTATTTGGCCTTGAAGTATCCTCTGTTGTTACCTTATGGGGAGGAGGGTTACACAGAGAAGATCCCGTTTACGGAGAGAAAGAAGAAAACCGAGAAGGGACGGAAGTATATCAGCGCCCGTGAATACTTTGCATTCAGGCTTCATGAGAGGGAGGATGAGCCCTCTACTATTCTTTCGTCCATACGATTATTTCAGCAATTTGTCGTGGATGCGTACACCAAGGTTGAGACGGCTAGATTAAAGTATATTCGATTTAATCAGAAGAAACTTCGGTGTGAGATGTACAGGGGTTTGGCTGATGCTGTCATGCGCGGTGATGCTGATCCGTCTGCTCGGGGCAAGCGTATTATATTGCCATTTAGCTTTACCAGTGGAGCCCGCTTCATGATACAAAAATATCAATATGCGATGGCCATATGCCGCAAGTCTGGTTATCCGGATTTGTTCATAACGTTCACGTGCAACCCAAGTTGGCCCGAGATTGTTCGTTTCTTAGATGCACGTAATCTTAGAACCGAGGATAGGCCGGACATTGTTTGTAGAATTTTTAAGGCGAAGTTGGACGAGCTGATAGAAGATCTTCGCCAGAATCAAATATTCGGGCAGGCCATTGCAAGTGAGTAGAAGATTACCTTTGTCTATTACCGTGTTGTTTATTAATATATATCCGTGTTTATCTTTAAACTGTCCATTATAATATGTTTTTATTTTTCTTTAAAATGCGTGCAATTGTGTACACAATAGAGTTTCAGAAGCGTGGGTTGCCGCATGCTCACATATTGTTGTTCCTGATGAAAGAAGCCAAGTATCCGACTCCTATGGATATAGATAGGATAATTTCGGCCGAAATACCCGATGAGGCATCCAACCCCACGTACTATGAAGCCGTGAAAAAACACATGATGCACGGACCGTGCGGTGTTGTAAAGAAAAACTCCTCGTGCATGGTTGAGGGGCGGTGCACGAAGCATTTCCCAAAACAGTACGTGGAGGCTACGCTGATTGACGATGAGGGTTATCCGCGTTACAGGCGTAGGGATAATGGGAGAACGCTGGAAAAGGGTGGTGTCCCCCGGACAACAGATATGTTGTCCCTCATAATCGTCGACTATTGATGAAATACGGTGCACACATCAATGTGGAGTGGTGCAACCAATCGAGGTCTATCAAGTATCTGTTCAAGTATGTCAACAAGGGACACGATCGTGTGACCACCGCTTTCTATCAGAGAACTAACTATGGTGATTCTGACGAACCCGTTGATGAAGTGAACATGTACTACGACTGCAGGTATGTTTCTTCGTGTGAGGCGGCATGGAGGTTGTTGGGTTTCGAACTGCAATATAAGTACCCTCCGGTCACGCGTCTCAGCTTCCATCTGGAGAACGAACAGAGCATTGTTTATGAAGAGGACGAGGATATTGAGGATGTGCTGAATAAAAAAAAACAGTGAAGGAGAGCATGTTCCTTGAATGGATGGAGGCGAATAAGAAATATCCTCAGGTGAGACTTCTGACGTATGCAGAGGCACCCTCCGAGTTTGTATGGGACAGGTATGCGAGGAAGTGGAGGCCCAGGCAACAAGTTCCGTGTGTTGGTAGGTTGTATTACGTTCCCCTAGGCTGTGGGGATAATTACTACCTGAGGTGCTTGCTTACTGTTGTCCGCGGAGCTACTTGCTATGCAGACTATAGGAAGCACGATGGTGTTCAGCATGCGTCATACCATGAGGCATGTTATGCACGTGGTTTGTTGGAAGACGATAGGGAGTACGTTGATGGCATCGCCGAAGCAAGTGAGTGGGCCTCTGCTCAATCTCTCAGGTGTCTTTTTGTGTCGCTGCTGTCGGCTGATACTCTTGCTAGGCCCGAGGAAGTTTGGGACAAGAGTTGGCAGTTTTTGTCGGAGGATGTGCTCTACAGACAACGTCGGATTTTTCAAAATCCAGGTATGTGCACGTGGTGCAGCGTAATGAATCATGATTATAATTCACTAAATGTACTCTTTTAGTTATGGTTATTGTATTTGAGTGTGCTATGACCTAAACGTGTGTTGTTACTCGGCAGAACTGAATTTGAGTGAGTCTCAAGTAAAGGATTTAGCTTTGGTAGAGATTGAGAAATTACTTAGACGTCAAGGGAAGAGCCTGCGCGATTATGATTCCATGCCGTTTCCGGAGACCGATGGTAGCATTGTTGGTCACAGTAGATTGATCCAGGATGAGTTGAACTATGATCGTAAGGCGTTGTTCGCTGAGCATGCCGAACTTCTCTCGAAAATGACGAGTGAGCAGAAGGGTGTGTACTCCAAGATCATGAGTGGGGTTGAGTCCGATGGTGGTGCTATGTTCTTCGTGTATGCCTATGGAGGTACGGGAAAAATGTACCTGTGGAGAACTATATCCGCTAGGTTGAGGTCTGAGGGTCATAACGTGCTGAATGTGGAATTGAGCGGCATAGCTTCTCTGCTTTTTCCTGGTGGAAGGACCGCGCACTCCCTGTTCGGTATCCATCTGAATCTGCACGAAGGGTTGGATTGTAATATTAAGAAAGGCACCCCGCTTGCAGAATTGGTGATTCGTTGTAAACTCATAATATGGGACGAGGCTCCGATGATGCACAAGCATTGCTTCGAGGCTGTTTAGAAGAGCTTGCAGGATATAATGGAGGATGTAGATTCGGCCAATAGGCACAGACCATTTGGTGGAAAGACCGTTGTGTTTGGTGGAGACTTTCGTCAGATATTGCCCGTTGTCCCCAAGGGCAGTCGGTAGGACATAATCAATGCGGCTATCAATGCGTCCAACATGTGGAGGCACTGCACTGTGTTGAGACTTACTCAAAACATGAGGCTCAGGAGTCTTGGTGATGGACAAGAACGTGCTGAGTTGGAGGAGTTCTTCGATTGGATTGCCAGCATTGGAGATGGAAAGATAGGAGGACCGAATAACGGTTGTGCTGCAATAGAAATTCCTGATGATATCCTCCTCCGATATTCAGGCGACCCCATTGCGGCTATTGTTGAGGATACATATTTGATGTTTAGGGACTCTATTGATGATCCGATGTTCCTGAAGGATAGGGCCATATTGGCTCCGACTCTCGATGTTGTGGACTCTGTCAATGAGTACATGAACACTTTGAACTCGAGCGAGGGGTGCACCTATCTGAGTTCGGACAGTGCCTGCAAATCCGACGGTGGGAGTGATTTTTTGAGTGATTTGCACACGCCCGAATTCTTGAATGGTATAAAGTGTTTTGGGGTGCCCAATCACGAGCTGCATCTGAAGGTGGGGACGCCTGTTATGTTGTTGAGGAACATAGACCACTCAATGGGATTGTGCAATGGGACGAGATTGGTTGTTACGAGACTTTCCACTCATGTCCTTGAATGCAAAATTCTAACCGGTGCAAAGGCGGGAGAAAAAGTGTTGCTTCCCCGACGTTAGGATACCTTTCAAGTTTCAAAGAAGGCAATTCCCGCCATGATTTCATATGCGATGATGATAAATAAGAGTCAGGGTCAATCGCTCTCGAACGTCGGCCTTTATCTGAAGAATCCCGTGTTCAGTCATGGTCAGTTATATATTGTTGTGTCGCGTGTCACCCATCGAAAGGGATTGATTTGTGGTGATGACGATTCGGGATCAAACATGACCAATAATGTGGTGTATAAAGAAGTATTCACGAACGTATGAACTTAAACGTTCATGTACGTAGTGTGGATTCGATCTATAATTTATCAAGTGTGGATCTTTTAGTTATTTCTCCCAATCTCTATCTCTCTATTTATTTATTTCTTCACATATTAAATAATAATAAAAATAATATTAACACAACTTGCATTTCTATATTTAACTTTCTGCCCCGTGCATCGCACGGGTGAAAAAAGAACTAGTAATAAGAAAGACAAAGAAATCACCAGCGAGAGGCAGTTGGGCAAGAAAGAAATCGTCATTTCAGGTTTTGCAAATAAATATTATGATTTCTTTTTATGAACAACATAAACATAGTTCTAAATTGAGTTTAAATTGATATTAACATGAAAAACGAAATTTGTAGTTATGAATTTTAGATTTTAAAAAACTAGGTTCGAGTTGATTTTCAACGTTGGTTGATCGAAATTATGTGATAATTACAATAGGAAGATACAATTTTTTTTAATGCCATTCAGTTATGAACAAATTTTATTTCATTTTACTGCTTTCTATGTCGGTGTTCTAGAAATTGATAGAAAAACAGTTTGTAAATCGATTTCATAGGAACTAATGTTAAAATCAGTACATTAATTAAAAAATCGATATAGAAAGCCACAACTAGCTTTAAAAAAAAAAAAAAATTCATTTACAACTGAATGAAAATTGAAGCAAATTTCATTCACTAATGAATGAATTTCGAAGCAAACCTCGGTATCATTCCATCGAAGTTTTCACATAATTTTGGTCAGCAGTCAGCACTGAATATCAAATCGAAATTTAGTTTTCCAAAATCAAAACTTCATACCTACACACTTCGCTTTACATGTTAATATTAATTTAAACTCAGTCTAGAGTAATATTTATATTGATTAGACAACAAAATTCACTATTTTTGTATACAAAACTTGATTCTTAATAAAAAAAATTGAAATGGGTGGTTTTTGCTTGCTTGTCACACGTCTCGCTCTTGCTGGTGATTTCTTCTTCTTCTTTTTCTTGTTTGTTTGAAATGGGTCTAGTTAAATTTGTTGGGGAAATAATTAAATGAAGACTAAATGTAGAATAGGTAATTCACCAATGGTGTAGTTAGTAAAATATAAAAAAAAATATAAAAATAAATAAATAAGGTGCATTAGTAAACGAGTGTGGTTAATAATATAAGGGGTGTTGATATAATTAGTAGATTGCTAAAATGATTTTGGCTACATTGATTGAATTGGTAGTTGGAGGAGAAAAATCTAAGTATATATGATGATGGATATAGTTACGGGGCTCTAGAAAGAATCTCATCGTTAATTACATTTTTTGATGCACCACTTTAACTCTATCGGAAAAAGTAATTAATGATGAGATTCTTTCTAGAGCCCCGTAACTATATCCATCATCCTATATACTCAGATTTTTCTCCACCAACTATCAATTCAATCAATCTAATATAATTTCAACCATATATGTATGTATCAGTTTTATAATTAACCTGAGCCGACACTTTCACTATCTAGGTTATCGTCAAACTCATTTTCGTTCGTATCTTCATCATCAGTTAGAAAATCATCTTCTGTCTCCTCATCTGCCTCATCGACAAGTTCATCCGACTCATTGATAATAAGGTCTACATGTAATTGGAAATTTCCATCCTCCAATTGTATTGAATTGTGTATTTCTATTTGCTCCTTTTGAAAGGATTGATTAGGCATCATAGGATCAATAAAGTCTATTGTCAATCTCACTTTAATTTTGCACATTGCCAACTAGTCCAGCATATCTCATTTTAAACTTGGATAAGGGCAGTAGTAAACTTGAACAACTTAGGTAGCAAGTATAAACGGCTCATAGCAATTGAATCTATGCTTATAATTGACATCGATAAGATTATACCGAGGATGAACCTTCGTGCCTGCGGGAATTGGATCAAACCAATCACAATTGAACATGAGTGTGCTCTTGTAAGGCAAGCCAGTATAGTCGAGTCTAAAAACTTCTACGAGATGACCATAGTAATCATACTCATCATCCCCGTAGTTTGTTCCTTTTATACAGACGCCAGTGCTCGAAGTTGATCTATTTGATCCATATGCAACTGTGAGAATTCTGTATCCATTAATCTTGCAACCATGATATGTAGTCACACATCGTGATGGACCTACTGCTAAACTTTTAATGTACTTATCGGTGACATTGTTCAAGGGATCTTGTGCCTATAACGAAGGGAAGTAATAAACATATTATTTATTATGATATTAATTTAAATGACATATATATGTCACAATTATATATAATTATTTTAGAACAACTCACATATCTCTCAAATCAATTAGCAAATTCACTTTTTAAATTTTTGTTCAGTCCACAGTCTGTAATGTTTAATTGAGACCGTTTTACAACCTATATGAAGACACTGCGTATGAATAAAATTAAGAATTATCTTAATTTATTATATGATTGGTATTTTGTTAAAAAGTTATAGATGACAATTCGAACCTGATAAATTCTTGTACTTATTCACAGTTCAGTAAAACGTAATTTCTCACCGAATCTGTTCAGGAATCTTTTCCCTGATACTGCGAACATTTCACCACATTCTTTAAACACAGAGAGAACGTCGTCATCATTATTTTTACCATTTTGTCCATCATTATTACGAAAAAAATTTATCATTTTTGTTAAGACGTGATCTTCAAAATAATACGAAGTGAAAGTTGACGCCTCTTCGATGAGATATTCATTTACTATCGAGCCCTCGATACTCGCCTTGTTCTTCACGTTGTCCTTCAGTTTGCGAAAAAATCTCTCGAATGGATACATCCACCTATATTTTAAATCAACTTTGTGAAGGTCTCTTCTCCAAACTGCATCTCCTACGGTGCAAAAGAGAGTAATTCGAGAACGGGTCTCTAACTTGGAGGTTATGGATTCAAGTACTATAATCACAGGTGTTGCAGATGATGCATTACATGAGAATGTACAAGCTGTAACGAATGTTGAAACTTTGGTATATCAATCGGGGTCTTCAAGTCAACCCACCACCTCTGGGGTTAAAGAGGGAGAGTTGAATCATAGGCCACAGACCAACACTTCTAAGATTCAAACTGACGAGATTAAAACTTCTCCTATGCAGATTTATCAAAGACAGTGGGAGAAGTTAGTTACCAGAAAAGGTATCAACCCCGAAAAAATAATAGTTGATATCACTGGGAAATATCCAAGAGTCTGGATGAAAGTGGAAAGTCATCCAAATGAAGTACAAGAATTGTTTAATTTTGTATCTTTAGCTTCAATTTATACTATTGCACTAGGCTTCGCATAGATCTCCAAACTACTAAAATGGATTGGGGAAGCGGTTCGTTAGACTTGGGCCAATAATTCACATTTGGCCAGAGAGGACATTTTGGAGCTGTATTTTATTAGTGCGACACCTTAACCAGCGAAGAGAGGCTTCAATGAAACTTTTCATTTCATCAAGTTTAGAAGACCAGATGAGAATGCCAAGAGAAATATTAAGGCTTCCTCATCGAAAGAAGCCCCAATGATAGTAGGAGCAATTTCAGAAGCGATGTTTCTACATAATGAGCATGGGGACTATGGATTTGTCTAACTGAAATGTAAAAAGTAAAATACCCGTTCAAGTTCTTTCAGAATTTGGCTTCCTGAATTCAATGATAGGAGCGACTACAGGGTTTGTAGAAACTCTTTTCAAAACAAAAGAAGAGTTATATGGGAAAACAAGATTTTGGTAAGAAAAGAAACCTACAAAATTTTGTAACATGGCGCATCTCGTACGGTGGATTGACCGAGTCTGTCAAGCATGCTCGGACCGGAAGGAACCCGAGTTTGAGAAAGGCTTTTGACCCAATCCGAATGACAAGAGAATACAGCTGAAAAAGATAAAAGACCAGCTGATTTCAAAAAAGTGCGGGGACCACACTAAAATACCTTCCCCGACAACACAAGATGGCTGATTCATAAGGGACCAGCAATGAAATGAGTAAGTGGGCACTAAAATAAAAGACCACTGACTCGCAATAATAGAAGAAAAGATGTAAGTAATGAAACATCTGTTATCAATGAGTTTTGGAGTTCGAATTTGAAATCCGGAATCAGGTTCATAACTACCAAGCTTTTGAGAAAGTAGAGTACATCTAACATTTCCTTCTATTTTCTCGTAATAGTAGTGTAAGTTTGAAAAAAAGAAAAGAGAATAAGTATTGTAGTAATTGTTCGTAATAGCGAGTTTATGTATTTTCGAGTGCAAGTCTTCCAATGAGAGGTTAAAAAGTTATCTCCTCCCAAAAGGAAATTACTAATATAATAAATCATCTTATAAGTTTTTAATAAAAAAAAAGCTTTTTTCAGCATGTGTGCTTAATATTTCTTTAATTTATCTGTATAAATCAAGTATTTCGTACGTCTGGAGTAGAAAAAGAACCAAGGCTATGCTGAATAGTTGTTGAATGAGAGTCGGAAAACTTGTAGTTCAACTTCTGTGAATAGAAGTTAGACGAGAATATCGTCTGTAAAACGAACTAGGGGCGATAATCTTCCGACTTATGGCATCAAACCTATCTCACCCGTATCTATTTTGATAAAAGAGAGGTACGAAATTATAAAAGAATTTTAATTTTACTAAAGCATATTGGGCCTAAGTGCTATCTGATAATTTTAAATATTTTTATTTTGTACCTAAGTATTACTTAAGTATTAAGTATTATAAAATTAAGTGCTCAATTTTCTCCATAAAAACCTTGAGTATGAGTTACAAGGGACTTAGATTTAATTTATATAATCAGGTGGAGATTATTTTTCTATTTTACTTGGCTTCTTGAGATTTCTTCAATGTTGGCCACATCTTCGTCAATTGAATAATCAATCACCTTTAACAGGAGTTTTGTAGTTTCGCCTCATCATCAATTACAATTTATTTTGAGAAAATCACAAATTCATAATCATTAGCACATTAGTTATTAAAATCACAGCAGCCGTACATGCACCCTTACTCTATACCTAGAGAAACAAAATAACCAAACTGACATATGAAAGTTAAAACATACTTAACCCGAAAATAAAGACACATTCACACTTGCTACCAAATGATACATTAGAGAGGTGGGCACACAAAACCAGGAGGAGGGGTTAACCCGCAAGTTGCCAACACTGAAAGTGCGAGTGGAAGGAAAATGTTGAGGTTGAGAAGTTTGAGTCTTATTGTTGTGCACAAACAAACAGCTGCCTCCAACTCAAGCAGTCCTTGGAGCACTGGGCAGCAAATGTTTTCTATTGGATTCCCGATCCCAATATGGACTAATCCTCCTAGCACATCCAGGCACAGCCCCAGCTTCAGCGCGTTTATCGGGCACGTGGCAGCCGGTGGTGGGCTGATGCCTGGCCCACCGCCGCCACCTCCGCCTCCTCCTCCAGGAGGTGTATAAGGTGGATAAGAAGAAGATGGCGGTGGTCTTGTCCCCGGAGGGTTAATGATGGGTGGGATGATCCCCGGAGGACTTATTATTGGCGGTGAGATAACCGGGGGCGGCATGATTATTGGCGGCACGATGACCGGTGGGTTGACAATAGGCGGCAGCACCCTGGGTGGCGCTCCTCCTCCTCCTCCACCGCCGCCGTGGTGTGGCGGAGAGGGTGGATGGGGCCGCGGGGTTCTTGGAGGGAGTGGCCGCGGGTGTGAAGGTGTGCCGTGTCTGGGAGGTGAGGGGGCGGTGGTGGGGGGAGTGGAGGGTGGCGTAGGGCGGGTGTAGGGTGGGTAAGGTGGTGGGCAGTAACCTTGCCAAGCATAGGCCGGTGGCAAGGTCATGAGCATGCAAAACATGCACGCGAAGAACGTTGCTGTAGCCTTGCAACCCATGGATAAGGGTTTTAGGTTTTTTCTTGAGTTTGCGATAAGGGTTGTGATGTAAGGTTTTATAGCAGATTTCTATGGTGAACTCGTGAAGGTAAATATAATATTTCTTAGTGGAACACCAAATTCATTAAATATGCAATAAAGCCCCCCAAAAATTCTCTAGAACCATGTTTTCAAATTACTGAAAAAGTTTGGCAAAGTATTGTAATGTATTAGTTTTTATAGTCGAAAGTATTGATTTTTCATAAATCTCCAACTCGTGATACGAATTATTGATTTTTATGTATTGATTTTTTATTATAATGTATTGAATTTTATATTAAAATGTATTGATGTTAAATTTTGGTCTGGTGGATAATACGTTATTCCATTCTGACAAGAGTGTTGTCCAAAAAGTGTTGCAATGCTTGCTAAAAGATTATGTAAATATATTTGGTGGCATTTAAATGTGTGATAACATAAAAAATATCTTTTATTATATCAGTCATATTATACCCTACAGAAAGTAGATATCGCAAGATAAATTGAACGTATTTGCAAATTGTCTATGGAACAAGACACTTGACAAGTTGAATGTTAAAAGTGTAATTATTGATTTTGCATTAAAAATTGCTAGAGGAATCAATTTGAAGAGAAATGCAGTGTTTTAAATACCATACCTTTAATTAAACTGGTGGCAAACACTTGCGTTAGGCCAGATTGACGGGTCATGACCCGTTAGGTCATTTGACCCGATACTCTAATTTATTGGTTTTTGAACTATGATGTATTGAGTTTTGTACTCAAAAATATTAGTTTTTCATAAATATTTAACTCGTGTTATGATGTATTGATTTTTGTATTATTATTATGATGTATTGACTTTTTATTATAACTTATTGGCTTTTGTACTATAATGTAACGGTATAAAATTTTGGCCTAACGGATGATTCGTTAGTTCGGCATGACAAGAATGTTGCCCAAAAACAATTTTAGGAGTATTTATACTGATCCGACCACCGGTTCCTGATAGAGCTAGCCGATAGGGACCAATATTCATTGTATGTATTAAAATAGGTATTTCTTAACATGACAATTGCTCACCGGTTGCAGTAGCCAACTTTGGTAAAATTACGCAATCCTGTTCAAAATTGTTCAAAATTAGACTAACCAACGTTCTTAAATGATACTCCCTCCGTTTTTTATGAAATGTCGTTTTAGAATTTATGTTTACAATTAAAGAACATGTAAATTTGACTAATACATCCTTAATCAATTAATAATATTCTTAATTAAACTTTCTTACCTCTTTAATAATAATAATAATCTTATTATCATAAATTTATTTTGTTTCTTTATAGGAGTAGGGATAAAGTTGGGAAAAATGAGTAAAAAGTTCTAAAACGACAATTAATTTGAAATACAATTTAACTTGTAAAACGACATTTAATATGAACCGGTGGGAGTACTAGATCAAAGATTTATAAACCTTACGGAAATAGAGATTTTCAACCTAAGTAATAATTTAGAAGCAAAATCATATACAAATATCACAAAATATAGTTAAAATATTACAATTAATAAAATGTATTATAATATCACACAAAATTATTAAAATATCACAAACAGAGTGATCTCATAAAGTATATGTCATAACTTAGAAGAACAAATTAAATTTGATAATTAGAGTAGTTGATTAAAAATTAATTTTCAATATAAATGATATAAAAACAATATACATAAAAATGATTAAAAATAAAGATTAAACATTTTCTAAAATTACACATTAATAAACAAATATAAAAAGTTATATGATATATAAAGATTTCCTTATTTCAAGTAAATATATTTTACTATTAATTACATAACAATAAACGAGTCATAAAATAAAACGTTTTTGATAGAAAAAGGATGAATAAAGATTTTACAATCTTTTCTCAACATGAGAATTTTAGGCATATTTATTAACTACAAGAAAAAAACAAATTATGTACAAAAATATATGTCGTTAAAATTGAAGAAAACTATAGTTGTAGGTAAATTTGTTCTCCGTAAACAAAATCTCATATCGTCGGTAAATACCTACAATATCTATGTCCTTAACTTAAAAAATTATTGATTATTTATCGATAATTTGTAAAAAATTATTGATGATTTATTGATAATTTGTTTGTATTCTATGTCGGTAACTTAAGAAATTATTGATGATTTATCGATAATTTATTTGTATACTTTGAGGGATGGAAATATTTTTTTTATTTTAGTGATAAAAAATTCCTATCGCGAAAATTCCTATCGATAATTCTAATGAATTTTATAACTCTTGTTCTTGGAACTAATGGAATATTGATAACTGAGGAAGATGACAAATAACTAATGGAGGATTGATAACTGAGGAAGAGGACAAATTGAGGTTGATGATGGACTGGAGTTTTGTAATGTTGTTGGACATTTGCGAACTTCAATATGAATCCGTGAATCTAAACTCAATCCGTGAAGGTAATCTCTCTTCAATTTCAGTAAAGTTCAACTTGCACATAGTTTCATGATTTCATCTCTATCTATCCTTCCCATTTTTATTTTTACGTTTGCTTATATTTTAGTTATTATAAATTATCTACATTTATACGCACTAAAATATAGATAATATTTAATCAAACTGCTACCATTCATCTATTAAAGTTATTCATCAAAATATTATTTACCTTACTAAGGTTTTCTACAAACTCTATTTAAACAAATCTAGGAAAATGCTTGCATGGGATATTGTAAAGGTTTTCTACAAACTCTATTTAAACAAATCTAGGAAAATGCTTACATGAGATATTTTAAATTTTTTTGAGAAATTGAGCTTATCGAATTCTGGCATTATATCCCTAATTTAATTTTTAATAAATATATTTTATAGTATTTGTTTCTTTGGCGTAAAATATTCTTATATCAGGATCGTTAATGGACTAATTAAATAAAATACCTATAGCGGTTGTGGTAAGAAAGGAAGTGACACGTATCGTGCTAAATTATTCACATGTCTTTCCACTGTATATTTGCATTTCCTGCAGTTTATTTTGTTGCAAAAATTATCTTTGTCAAATTCAAATCGTTTTGAGTAAATTAATTTTAGTGGAAATTACTTAAACTAAGGTTCAAATAAATCAATTAAAATTATGTTTGATTCAAAATCTATACAACTCATCATATTATTAAGAGCTAATTGCAAATAAAATCATGAGCTTAATATTTTTATTTTGAAATAAAAGATACGACTTTTGTTGGCAATTACAAAACGAATCATCGGCGAGTTTTTGGTGATCAGAAAACATCAACGTCTTGTGTAACCACCTCCAATTGAACACTTTATCATCGAGATATTTTTCAATATGTTGATAATCGCTCCAACCCTAAGAAAAAAGTCATGATACGTGTACCAACCGAGCCCACATGACAAAATAACATTTAACATCGAAATTACCGACCTACGACTTGCTGCGCGCATCAACTCATTTACCGAGACGAACTACCAGCTGTTCGGGAATGACTTCTCGGGCCACTCCCCCTTTTTTCTCTATTATTAACTTTTATTAGTTTAACACCCGCATATTATGCGAGATTTGAAAAAGAGTAACATTTATTAAAAATATTAAAATAATTATATAGAAAATGGTACATACAAATCAGAGTATTATTTGTTTATTTGTTCTAATTACAATAAGACTAGTTTTCACATTAAATAATTTACAAATATTTTTATCCGAAAGTCGAAATTAGTTATAAGATATAGAAAAATACATGAATATGTGTAAATATTGTACATTTGAAAATAGATCGTGAAAATATGTCCAGATTGAAATGGGTTGCTTTATTTAGGTGGAATCGCACGTTGAATGTGCGATTCCTTAATAAAATATTTTTTTTATTATGGAATCGCACATTTGAGGTGCGACTCCTAAAAACTATTTTTTTTACAAAAATATATAAAATAGGAATCGCACACTCAAATTGCCATTTCATTTTTTTATTTTTTTAAAATTAAGAATCGCACGTATAATGTGTGATTCCACAATATTAAAAAAATAAAAATTTAAAATTATAATTGAACACATAGTGTGAAATTCTAAAATATTTTTAAAAAAAATCATAATCGCACAATTGTGCGATTTAGAAACCAGATATACACATTAAAAACAACTATTCAAGAATAAATATATAAATATATTTATACGATTGACTAATATCATACAAAACGTTCGTCAAAGAGTCGGCCATTCTACAAGTGAAAAACAATATTTATTGTTATTATTATTATATATTGTAGTTATTATATGTTTATATATCAGTTTGCTTCTCAAAACAGAGATAATCAATCTGATTAGAATTTGGGATAAACATTTTGGCAACCGAATTTTAATCAGTATCAAGTGACGTTAATTTCGCTTTTATTCACATAAGTATGGAAAAAGATATTAAAGATATTAATTGACCAAGTCAATGACTCTTTTAATTTTTTTTTTAATATTTCGGAATCACACATTATAAATTTTATTTTATTTTTAATATTTTGGAATCGCACACTATGTGTGCGATTATTATTTTAACTTTTTAATAACCGCAAATTATATGTGCGATTCTTAATTTTATTTTTTTTTAATCTTTTGGAATCTCACTCGTTCTTAATTTAAAAAAATAAAAAAATGGTATCGCAGTTTGAGTGTGCAATTCCTATTTTATATATATTTTTAAGTGATTCCTATTTGTATTAGTAGAATAAAAGTAAGATATTAAATTAGGTAACATATAATAAAAAAAATATTAAATTAGAAAAACTATAATAATAGCAAATTATTAAATTAGGTAAAAATATATAATTGAAATATTAAATTAGGTATATATTAGGTTCGGACGACACTAAAGCACCAATATTTTTTCGAAGCTAACAAAGCGTAGCAAGTAGACACGTATCATAAGAGGATTTTGCATCAATATAGAGGGGAGATATTATAGTGCCTTTGCTTGGTAAAAACGTTACTTTCTCACAAGACAAGTATTATAAAAACTCCCCTCCTAATACTGATTAACACGTATTTGTGCTCATTTTTATTAGTAATTTAGCTAGTTTTTCCTTTTGTTTTTTGTATAAGTTGGATAGTTTAAGTTTAAATTCGTATATTTGTATTTTCAGCTTATTTTACCACGTTTCGATCTTAATTGATGCAAATAGGTGAATTATCTTTGTTTTTCGCCTTACAGCTAAGTAACCGGAGGAGCTCAGAACGTAAGAAATGAAGAATGATGATTAAGAGACAAGAATCGAGCGTTCCGGCAAAGAAGTAGCAAGTTTTTGAAGCTAGCGATTAGCTTTAGCGGTAGCCTTACCGCTATATAGCACCGTTACACCTAGCGATTACCATACTGTTACCTACACCGTTAACGTAATCGCTAGAGGTGGACAGAGAGCCTAACGGTACGCCTAACGATTACAACCATACCGTTACCATCACCTTTAGAGAGCAACAGAGACGTTAATGATAACTTTAGCGGTAGCTATTACCGCTAAATGCTACCGTTATCGTGCCCAGTAACCGAATTACTTGACTTGTTCTCCAAGAAATCGGAATTCTATAAATACCACACCATTAATCTGACTTTGGGGCATATTATAGTCATTATAAGTTTACCTAAAAGTATTCCTAGGGTTAGAAACATGTTTTCAACACCCATTAGCATAGATTGAAGATCAAGATCAAGGATTCAAGGCTTGCAAGTTCCGAAGGCCGTTCGAGTTTGCGCAGCTCGTTTCTCGTCCGAGATCTACCGTTTTCTTCGGAGTAGCTGGAGAATTTTCTGTAATTCTTAGACTTAATAAGTACTCTTATCTTTTTATTATTTTCTTAGTTTAATTATCATAGTTGCAGCATTGGATAATTACTTTTATTTGATATTCTTGAGTTGGTTTATGTACTTGGTTTCGTTTGATCAATTCAAGTTAAAAGACTTCAGTTTTAATTTAGTTATATGATTCATGATTAAGTATTGGAGATTTGAATTCCTTGACGTTATTCATGCAATTTGGTTTATGTTAATTAATTCCATTTATGTTATACGATTTATGTTATTACTTGCTTCATATTAATTGAGTTTTCATATGCTTTTAAGATCCGTTTAAGTAATTCGATTCGTTTATGATACTTGATCATCGCTGCGTTTTTAAGTTTCAATTAAGGTTTTCTTAGATAACTACTTAGTTTTTAAGATTAATAATTGATTTAGGTTAATAGAGTTTATGCATGCTTCTTAGGTTCGTTTATGCAAGTTGAATTATTTGATTTCGTTTATGAATTTGAAGTATTGCTGCGTTTTTAGTTTAGTTTAGTTTAGTAAATTTATGCTCTTGCTTTTAAATGTCGTAGGTTCTAATCAAAATCAAACAAATCCCCCAAAAATATTCGATTTTACGTTTTTGTTAAAGAAACTTCTAAGACCCCGAACCTTGTTGTCCTTGAGAGACGACTTGAGTCAACTTTCCACCCTACTAGTGTCCTCGTACTCATGGGAGCAAGTTTGAATGTTTTTAATTTAAAAATATATAATTGGGGTGCACAAAAGCTTGAATCAAAATTTTGGCGCCGTTGTCGGGGATAACAATAAGGAGTCAAAGATTTTGTTTGTTTTATTTTCAATTCATCGTTTATTTCCATATGTGTGTTTGGTTTGGATCTTGCCGCTTGGTACGTTTATGTGTTGTTGAGTATATGCAAGGTAGACGTTCACTTCACCTCGATCTTGCACCATTCTTTGACGATATCCACCGTGCAAAACCAACAAGACCCAAGCCCGTGTCCGTTCCCGAGAGCATTTCTTCTATAGCTACTGATTTTGTTTGCGACGATATCCCTGAGACAATGTTAGGAGCACATTCTGTTCGCAATGGTAACACAGGTAATGTACCACTTAGATCTCCACGTCGCAATCGAGACGAATACGATAGTGCACCAATCCGTTTGCAAGGACAAGCGCAGCCCTAGGCTTATTGGACTGAAATCCATCGAAACATGGAGAATAGGGAACAAGACGTGGAGAGGAATGGAGAAATCCATAATCAGCATAACGAGTATGCTGACAATCATAGACGAGTAGATGCTTGGTTGGCAAATAAGAACCATGGCTATGAACAAGACAATTTTAAAGGGAGATACGTGCACAAAAATAATTATTAGAGGAACGCGTATGACAATCGCTACGAAAGGGCTAATGACCGAATTGGAGAGCCGAGGGGCGATCGATCACCTAGACAGTGCGATTTGGCACGTCCGAAGGTTGTGCCTTTTGGGTCTGCTATTGTTCTTGGACCAACTGCAAGGGAAGTGGAGATTAAACCGCATCAAATTAACTTACTTCCGACTTTTCACGGAATTGCACATGAAGACCCTTTAGCGTTTCTAAACTGTTTTATTGATGAAGTAGGCAGATTTATGGTTAATGGCCTTAACCGGGAGGAGTTGCAAATGATTTGCTTTCCCTATAGCATGAAGGACAAAGCGAAGACATGGTTACTATCCTTAGAACCAAGATCATTAACTGATTGGGAGATGATAAGCGAGAAGTTCCTCAATCAATACTATTTGGCACAAATAACGGGGCATCTTCGGAGGCAGATTGCTAACTTCGAACAATGGGAGGGAGAATTATTTCATGAAAAATGGGAGCGTTACAAGACACTTTTGCAAGCATTCCCCCATCATAACTATTCCCCCCATATGATTAATCAAATTTTCTTTGATGGTTTGTTGAACATTGGGAAAAGTCAAGTTGAAATAGTGGTAGGAGGAGATTTCGGAGATTTAACAGCCCTAGAGGCAAAATTAGTATTGGAGAAGCAAAGCGAAAGATCTAGACAAACCGACTCTCAACCTCGTAAAATGAAAGTAAATGAAGTATCCACAACCGAGACAGATAAAGATGAAGGAGTTAAGGTTTTGGTGCGAGATGGTCAAATAATCAAGGAGACGTATAGGGAAATATTTAACGAAGAATTAGCAGCATGGAAAGCCGAGCGATCGAGCCGAGCTTCTTCAACGAAGACCACTGCGGCATGTGACCAATGTGGGTCTACCCAACATTTAACGAATATGTGTCCAACCAACAATGAACAAAGAGAGGATGTTAACGCCATCCAGAATTTTCAAACCAACAACATTCAGGTCAAAAACTACCACATGTGCAAGCACCACTACCACCACCCCAAAACAATTTCCATATGCAAGGGCAAGTGTCTACTAAAGTTCAATCAGATGATCAACTACTGGTTTGGCAGCAGAATCAAGTGGCTGAGACTATTAGGAACCGAGATGGACTCGCACAAGTTATAAATGAAGTCACACAAGTTAGAGATGAGGTGAGGGAACTAACAAAGAATATGAACGAATTCGCTAAAAGCAATCTGGAGAACTCAGCTGGCCTGAGGAAACTAGAGATAATGATTGGTCAATTATCGGCCTCTATGGCCAAGAATTCGAACGAGAAGGATAGACTTCCAAGTCAGGCAGAGTAAGCTTCGGCAGCCCATGCCTTCGCAGCGGAAAAAAGATCGACAACGGTATAGTTGACCTAGATAATGCAGTCGACGACGAAGATAAGACACCAACTCCTAACAAAGTGTCATAGCTGGTGGGTTATCGGAGGAAGAGATAGGGAAAGAAGGGGACGCTAACCCTAATTGGAAGAGACGAGTTGGTAAAGATGAGACTTTGGGAACGAAAGGGGAAAATTGCAGTATAGTGGAGCGGAGCGGGTCAATACTTGAATCGAACGGGCTGGAGCTTAAAGGAGTGGGCTGCATATGAATAATGGGCCAGACCAAATTAAATGGGCTAGCAATTTAATTAATTAAATGAGTTGCTTTCAATATGTTAAGTTAGGCCCACATTATTAGATGTTTAATGGGCAAAATAGTAATTGCTAATAAGTGGTCCTTCAACTTTGTTATATGTATGCTGAACATGGGTACGAGTAATTAATTTTGATGCTATTACAATTATTCTCCCTGTCTCACCATCTTCTTCTCTCTCTCCTCTCTACCTTGATTCCCAAGTTCTACTTTTCTACTTCTCACCTCTCTTGCAAAATATTACAGAAAATTACAGAAAAATCAAATAAAAATTGCAAACAACTTTTGATCATTACAATTGGTACCAGAGCGGCCGATCCTCGGATATGGCTGAGATCACATGTTTTAAGGACCTGCAAGAGGCTCAGAAACGACTGGACCAAGTGCTACAAGCTGAATCTCAGAAAAGGGAAGCCTCAGAGCTGAAGCTGCAGGAAAAAATTGCAGATAATAACTCAGAAATACAGTCCAAAATTTCCCATATAAGAGCAGATATACAAGAACAAATACAGAGCATGAACCACAAATTGGAGCACCTCACTGCTGCACTGGCCACAATTCAGATGCAGCTTCTGAACCCAGAAAAAGGGAGAGCCCAGCCTGAAGGGGATTCTATTCAGGGAAAACCTTTTCCCACACCTGCAACCAACATGGAATACAAATCATCCACAGCAAATAAAACCAAACAACAGCTGGAGTACTCAGGTAACCATACAACAAGCCCACTACCCAGAATTGATTTTCCTCATTTTGATGGGACATAACCTAGATCATGGATGTTAAAATGCAATGGTTATTTTAAGTTGGTCCCATATACTACTGATTCTCAGAAAATAACCCTAGCTTCTATGCACTTTGAGGGTAAGGCAGCACAATGGTTTCAAAATTCCAACAATCAACAAGGAGAGTTATCTTGGGCTCAGTTTTTAGATGTCATATCTGCTAGGTTTGAGCAACTGAAAGAGGCCAAAATAATTGCAGAATTCAATAAGCTCAAGCATACAGGGTCATATATGGACTATGTTGAAAATTTTGAAGAACTTAAGGCCTGCATGTTAACCCCAAATCCAGGATATTCTGAAGAATACTTTATAGCCAGCTTTATTAGTGGTTTGATAGAGGAGGTACAGGCTTTCATTACCATGTTTGCACCCAACAACCTGCAACAGGCCATAGAACTTGGCAGGAATTAGCTAATTACTTTGGAGGCTATCACAAAGAAATTGAGGGGGACCACAAGATACACCAGCTACATACCACAGAAGAACACTGATAATATAAACCATGGCACACCAAGGTAAATCAACCAATACAATCCTAAGGCTCCTACCAAGCTTCTCACCACTGGAGAAATGGCAGCTAGGAGGGAGAAGGGTTTATGCTATAATTGTGATGAAAAATCCTCACCAGGTCACAGATGCAGAAATAGGATCAGTTACATGATCATGACAGAGGAAGAAGAATTAACATACCTAAACTCTGAAGTGCTCAAACCACCTGATCGGTTAGATGACATGGAGGAGGTTCAAATGTCTGTACATGCAATCACAGGGGAAGAGGGGATCACTACTATGAGGGTGTTTGTTCAGAAAGGGAAACACAAGTTGCATATACTGATTGATTCAGGAAGTACCTTGAGTCTCATTCAAGAGAGGACAGCAAAGGAACTAGGATGCAAGCTTAGTTCACTTAAACTTATCCTGGTTAAAGTGGCTAATGGCTAGAAAATGGTGAGTAGTCGGGGAGTTGATAAATTTGAGTGGGAAATGCAGGGTAAACTTTTTAAATATTCTCTGAAGTTGTTGCAGAGTGAAGGGTATGATATGATTTTTGGAGGGGATTGGCTCAAATCATGTACACCCATAGAGCAGGATTATACTAAAATGACAGTCACAGTCAACTTGGAAGGAAAGAGGATCAAGATTCAAGCAATTACATCCATGGCAGAGTGTAAGTTAATTTCAGGACCCTCACTGTATAAGATGGTGCATGAGGACCAGTGTGACCAGATTGAGGAGTTTTATTGGATGACTATGGACAAGTCAGATCAAGATCCAAACCCTGAGCTAGCAGTTTTATTGGAAAAGTTCCAAGATGTTTTTGAAGAACCCACAGGTCTACCCCCAGTCAGAGGAATTGAACATCAAATAATATTGAAACCAGATAACATCCCAAAACATCAGTACCCTTACAGAACTACACACAGTCACAAGGAAGAGATTGAGAGGTTGGTTAGAGGTATGCTAGAGGCTGGAATAATACAGGAGAGTTAAAGCCCTTTTGCATCCCCAGTGATTTTGGTCAGAAAGAAAGATGATACATGAAGGCTATGTGTGGATTACAGGTACCTGAATGGACTTACCATCAAGCATGACTATCCTATTCCTGTAATTGATGAGCTGCTGGATGAGCTACATGGGACAAGATATTTTTCAAAAATTGACTTGAGGAGTGGTTACTTTCAAATTTTAATGAAACCTGAGCACATGTTCCTAACAGCTCTTAGTACTCATAATGGCCACTATGAGTTTTTGGTTATGCCATTTGGGTTATGTAATGCCCCTGCAGCTTTCCAGTCACTAATGAATAGGGTTTTCAGAGAGCAGTTGAGGAAAAGTGTCTTGGTATTTTTTTGATGATATATTGGTGTATAGTAAAACATGGGAGAGGCACCTAGAACATMTAGAKRAGGTKCTATCCTTATTAAGAAGTAACAAGCTCTATGCCAAGGAGAGTAAGTGCAGTTTTGGGAAGCAGGAAGTTGAATATTTAGGGCATATAATATCACAACAGGGCATTAATTAAATGAGTTGCTTTCAATATGTTAAGTTAGGCCCACATTATTAGATGTTTAATGGGCAAAATAGTAATTGCTAAGAAGTGGTCCTTCCACTTTGTTATATGTATGCTGAACATGGGTACGAGTAGTTAATTTTAATGCTATTACAATTATTCTCCCTGTCTCATCATCTTCTTCTCTCTCTCCTCTCTACCTTGATCCCCAAGTTCTACTTTTCTACTTCTCACCTCTCTTGCAAAATATTACAGAAAACTACAAAAAAATCAAATAAAAATTGCAAACGACTTCTGATCATTACACAAAGAAGATATTTCTAACCTAGTGGATCAATTACATAAGTCCTCTAATAGATATGTCCCTGGATCCATAAAAGGGACAATTTCGAATGGTATCCTTAACCGAGTCGATGACCCTAAACCATCGCAGCCAAAAGCAGTTGACGACCCCAATCAAAGATGTTGTTCCCTTCCCAAGCCATTTACGTCCAGCTAAAGAGAACAAAAGATTTATGGAATTATATAACTTGTTGAAGAACGTCAATATTAACTTGCCTCTTTTGGATGTAATCAAAACAATGCCAGCCTATGTTAAATTTTTCAAAGAACTAGCTTCAAGGGAGAGATGCTTGGCGACCAATCAGCATGTAGCATTAACGAAGGAAGTGAGCGCAGTCTTCAAGAAACCATTGCCACCAGAAGAACAAGATCCAGGAAGTTTCTGCATTACTATTTCCTTGGTTAATGGCCAAAAAGCAAAGGGAATGTTGGATCTTGGGACAGGAATTAATCTAATGCCTTATTCTCTTTATCGAGAATTTGATCTTGATACGCTAAAGCCGACAACCATGCGACTGCAGTTAGCCGATTGTTCAATTCGGCAGCCTTTGTGGATTGTTGAAGATGTTTTAGTGCAGGTTGGAGAGCTAGTGATACCGGTTGATTTTGTGATTCTAGATGTTGGCGAGGTACCGATTGAGAGCAGGGAGCATACCATTTTTCTAGGATGCCCATTTATGTATACTTCACATACTTTAATTGATGTTCACAAAGGAAGGGTAACAATGACCGTTTTGGGCGAATCAGTAACGTTTTCTCTAAAGGATATTCAAAACACACCTATCCCTGCCTTACAAGATGACTGTTCGTTATTTGATCCCATTGCATCATGCGTCCTCGTGCTTAAAGGAATCACAGTTTTGGATGATTTAGGCTACGAGGAAGACACCGAATTTCTGAGAAGAAGATTATGAGGAGTTTGACGAGTTTGATGAAGATTTATATGGAATGGATGATGCACCTGACCCCAAGCCCAAAGTGGAGTTGAAAACACTATCAAAACATTTGAAGTACATTTCCCTCGACCCCAACAATACTTTTGAACGTATAAAGATCAAGGGCGAGGCATACAGTAGCACTTGGACAACAAAGAAGAAGAAATCGAAAGAGGTTCATGACAAGAGGTTTACTGACATGCAGTTTGAGGTTGGTGAATTAGTGCTTTATAATCACAAACGTATGTTAGTTCCAAACGATCTCAAGACCGCATGGAGTGGACCATTTTTTATTAAAGAAATGGATGAGTATGGGGTAGCCACTTTGTAAGATGAGAGCAAAAAGTCAAAATTTCAAGTCCACAAGCATCGAGTCAAACCTTATCACGATGGAATAATGAAGAACCAAGATCGTAAATTGGTGGGGTTGGGAGATCCACCTCAAGTTTGGAATTAATCGCACAATATAGCGTCGAGCAAGCGACGTTAAAAGTTGCGCTTCTTGGGAGGCAACCTAAGTATTTGTTTTCTTTTCTTTTTCCTTAGTTTTACTTTTCTTTCTTTTATTTTTCTGCTTATTCTTAGCTACGTATAAGTCATTTGCTGTGGTGCGTTGATGCATTTGTTGATGTGCAGAAAAATCGAAGAAATTCGCCAATTCTGGAGGCTTAGCGGTAGGCTAGCGGTAATTCCTACCGTTAACCTTACCGTTAGCGTCTCGCCTAGGCGTTAACGACGAGAATCAGCCGCTAAGACCACCGCTAGTGCCAAATAGAGAGCTTTAACGGTAACCTAACTGTAGTTGCTACCGCTATGGCTACCGTTAGCATCATAAAAAAATATATAATATTTTAATTAATTATTTCATTTATTATATGTTTTTTTAGCTTGTTTATTTTTGTAGGTTTTTAGTCAAGCCAATTTCAATCACGATAATCGAGACGACATTATGGTGTCACAAATTCAACTTGGAGCGGCTCGACCATTTTGGTTATTCAGGGATATTTTTCTTATCTCTCTCTTCTTTAATTGTTCTTTATGGCAAAGCGGAGTTTTCGATGGGGTCGAGCGATTTGTTATTCTTATTTATGCTTAGTTGAATCGTAATTTGTGATATGTAATAATTAAGCGTGATTTATGGTGATTGATTGCTATTCCGCGCTGAATTGTGTTTGTCTGGCTTGCCTGTCAAAGTTAACTAAGTATGATTTGATGTTTTTATTTTTGAGCGTGTATAAGTGCATGAATTTTTCAAAATTATTATTTATATATTGTAAAATGGTACTTGGACGCAAATAATTTCGCAAAACCTTAAAAGCAGCGTCAGATATTTACATGCAAAAGCAGTGAGTAGCCTAAGTGTTTGTCATCTTTGCATGTACTTGAGTGAGTTCTGTTTTGACATCTCTTCGAAATCGCTATGTGTAGTTAGTTTTGAACATGACGTTAAGGTACAGAAAAAACCCTTATTCTGACCATATCCATATATATTAGCCACTATAAATTCCGAATGAGCCAATCATAGCCAAATAATCCATTTCCTATAGAAATGAGTGTTTTTGAGTTGACTCCTACGATCATTAAAAGCGTGGGGTAAGAGTTAGTTATTTTTATTGATTACTTGTATTTTGGAATCATTATGAGGGATTTATGAAAAGTTTGTGATAAAGGATCACCATCTCCGCTATCGATTCAACCAAAACCATATTTCGTACTTTCTTAGTTCTCCCAATTTATCGAACTAAAAAGCAAAATTCGAAGACGATGGCGATGGCAGAGGTTTCGAGCTACAATAATGGTGTCGATCTTACAAAAAACAAAAAACTAAACAAACAAATAAACAAATAATAATAAATATAAAACTCCCCGCAACAAATCACAATATAAAGAAAAACACAAATGAGAATGAAGGAAGCACTTACAGAGTGTTGGCTTGCTAAACCTCCTTTTTTATTCTCTCAATCCCATTCAATTTTCATCTCTAAAGTAAAAAATTAATAAAACACATAAATAGTTGAGAAAGAAACTAACCCCCCACCCCACCCCACCCCACCCAATGTTTTGTATAGAAAACACAAGAAAGAGAGGATAAAGATGAAATACGAAACCATCTAGAGCGCCTAATCCCTTTAAACTATCGATTTCTCTATATTCGAAGCTGCTACCGGTATGCGCATGATGCATAATTATTTTCGTATCAGGGGGGTAAAAACCCAATTCTTTTTATTGAAAACAGAGAACAAAACAAGATAAAGAAGATGGAAAAACACAATAATGAACAATACTCCTAGCTCCTAAAACAATTGTTATTTTACGAAAATAAAGTCATGCTGCCCATAAATGTGATATGTGAATAAGAAGTATCAAAAATAGTACGTTATATACTGCTTTGAGTTTATTGTAAAGCAAATCCAACAACATCTTTGACAACTCAGCGGATAGGCAAAGATAGTCAGAACGATCAATTACGTGATTTATCTTTTCTAAATAATGGATAGATCAACCTAAAGTTAATATGTATTTGTTTAATCTGTACATACCGTGACTTGCTCGTATTTGGACTTTAATTCTTTCTCAATATCCTTGAGCTTCCTTGTGTTGATACGACACTCATGGCAGGAACAAGCCTTGGTAAAATTAGATTTTGGCTGACATTGCTTGCAGAAAAACTACTTCTGCATAAGAAGAAAAATATCTAAAATAAAACTGGTTAAATAAAGAAAAAAAGAGAAAAAAGGGGGATAGAGAGACGACAACCAATAATATTTCATACGATCGCACAATAATAATAATAATAATAATAATAATAATAATAATAATAATAATAATAATAATAATAATAATAATAATAATAATAATAGTTGAATCAGATAATCTACAAACAACTAATGCCACGAGGTCATATAGAGTCACAATCCAAGAATCATATCACTTGAAGTCCACAGAACACTTATCATATTAGGATCAACAACACCAATAATAGTAATACATGATACAGGGTTCAAATTCACATGTTGAAGCTTAACAAACGGAAGGAAAGAATGAAAAGAATTTACAATTGAACAATAAAACTTTGACTGAATATATTGCCTAGCACATATCACATATAGATTTATTAATAATCAAACCAAATTCAAATATTTATTTAGCGGTCAATAAAAATAATTAAATCAAAAATACTTGATTCTGACCAGTTGTTTTACACCTTCGATAATCATCAAAAGCTACTAGATACATCCAAGGAAGATCGATGTGATTAGGATGAATCACGAGCTATAGATCAACGCCATTAAAACTAGAATCGAAATCCAAACTAATGCAAACGAATGAATTTCACAGGTACCTTTGAAGATTCGCCAATTGCAATATGTCAAAACACTACTCTAAGCTATCTCCTTGAATCGCAAAGACGAAGAAGCAAAAAATTAGGGCTATATGATTGTCGTTTAAATTTGCTACATGCGGTTATTTTCCTCGGTCAAAATTAGGGGGTAATTAAGGTATTTATACCCCTTCGGGTTTTAAATTTCAAATTAAGTTGGTTTTCATTTTTTCATTGCCTTTGATAAGTACAGGACATTTCAATATAGACTAACACGTATGAAATCAAGAAAAACTGTCACACATCATTTAGAACTCTAAGTAGTTACAAAATACAAATTATACACATACTCAATTATCTAGATTGTATCACTCTTAGTCTCATTCGACAACATGGATAACTCGAACAACTCCAACACTTTTTCATCAGAAACGACATCTATCTACATAAACCCTAATCCTTTGTCTGTGACTATCTGAAAATGAATTGATGACTTTGATAACAAAGTTAGGCAGTCAAAATGGAAAACTTAGCAAAAATACTAGTTTAGAGGAATCATCACACTGAAATAATATAAAATCAATAGTAAAAATAATAAAAATATGACAGAGACAAAATCCAAAACTTAACATTCAGACACATATATTGACCGGTAAAATAGTCTAACATAATAAGAAACCAAAAAATGTAATCAGAAATAAACCATTTAGAAATATTAATTCGACAAAAACAATAAAATGGTTTGGGGTCAAATACCTAATTCCGTCTCCTGTGGAAAAACTAAGCACCGTCTAATAATTCTCCGGTGGGGAAATTTGATTATTTTGAAGCCCTTGCCTATGAGCGCACTCAATCTGACGGCATCACCTCTCTACTGCTGGCAAAGGAGCTCCACCGTGGGACCTCGGGGATGGATTTCATGAGATGTGGGATATCGGATGTGGTAAGTACAAGTATGCATTAAGGGCAGATGTGTTGGTGGAGGATTAGTGGAGATGAGATTTTGGGCCAATGAATTTTGGTGGGTGGTGGCGGAAGTGGTGAATTTGGATGTTTCGGGGTGTTGATATGTCTTGAATCTCTCGCTTTAGCGATTTAGCGTGTTATACGGGGTCTCGCTGCCCGATCAGCGAGTTGGGGGGGGGGGGGGGGCGAAGTCCCCCTTGCCTGGGGGTCCGGGGGGTGGAGACGTCCCCGACCCAACAGTATACAGTTTGGGGCCTTAAGCCTAACTTTGGTGTATTATCTCAATACTATATATATGGTCTTTGAGATCAGGAATCTGTAACCCTAATCGGTTAATACAATCTGTGTTTCTCTCTGCCCGTGGACGTAGCCAATTTGGTGAACCACGTAAATCTGTGTCTTCTTTACGTTTTTCTATTTTCTGTTTTTAATCCTATTCATTCATAACAAACTGGTATCAAGAGTCTGGTCGACTTGATCAGGGTATTTACGCACCTTTAGGGTTTCTTTTGCTGGCTAAGAATGTCCTCTTTCAACGTAAAGGTTGACAAATTCACCTGGAGAAATAGTTTTGGCTTATAGAAGATCAAGATGCGATATCTGCTAAAGCAGCAGGGTTTGTGGGCACCGCTATCAGGAAAACCTATATCTAAGGATGTGGATGAAGAAGAGTGGAATACCCGAGAAGAAAAGGCCCACTCGACTATTATGCTATGTCTGTCTAACGATGTTATCATCGAGGTTGCTGATCAGGAAACTACCGCTGCTCTCTGGTTGAAGTTAGAGAGTCTCTACATGACGAAGTCTCTAACCAACAAGTTGCTCTTGAAGCAACGTCTGTTCCGTTTACGCATGCAGGAAGGTACTCCCCTTCGTGATCATCTAGACAAATTAAACACAATTTTACTAGATTTGCGTAATATTGATGTTAAAGTAGAAGATGAGGACGCTGCTTTAATCTTGTTAGTATCTTTGCCTGAATCGTATGAGAATTTTGTTAAAACGTTTATTACTGGGAAAGATACTCTGTCTCTGGAAGATGTTCGATCTGCCCTCCACGGCAGAGAAGACCGTCAACAGGCAATTGGCTCTGCCACAAAAAATCAGGCATTGGGGCTGTTTGTCACAGGTAAAAAAAAAGGGAGATTTGTGAAGAAAACAGGGAAACCGAATCAGAAAGGTTCAAAAGTTCCTAAACCCGAAGACATCTGTAATTACTGTAAAGAACCAGGGCACTGGAAGAATGATTGTTCTAAGAAGAAGAAAAAGGGGGTGTCGGCGGTTCTGCAGCTGTGGCAGAAACTGATACAAATTCTGAAGAAGATCTGGCTTTGGTTGCAGCTGGACAATCACATCGTAATGATGTGTGGGTTCTTAATCCTGGGGCATCGTACCATATTTGTTCTAACGGGTAGTTCTTCTCGACTTATGAGCAGATAGATGGAGGAAATGTTTCCATGGAAAACAGTGTTGTCTGCAAAGTGGTTGGAACTGGCTCAGTCAGGATACGGACAAATGATGGGGTATTCTGCACCTTGAATGAAGTTAGGCATGTTCCACAGATGACGAAGAATCTGATATCATTGAGTCTTCTTGACAGCAAGGGTTTCAGTTTCAAAGGTGAAGGTGGAGTTATGTATGTCTGTCAAGGTTCAAAGGTGGTCCTAACAGGCCTGGAACGTGGTACCTTATATTATCTGCAAGGTTCCACTATGACAGGTTATGCTGATGTTGCATCATCCGAGGTTCAAACCACGAATATGACCAGGCTGTGGCATATGAGGCTCGGTCATATAGGAGAAATAGGGATGCAAATTTTGTCAAAGTGGGATCTTCTTTCTGGGCATAAAGTGCAGAGTCTTGAATTCTGCGAGCATTGTGTGTTTCGGAAGCTTGATCGCAGCAAGTTCCCAAAGAAGGTCATTCATCAGACCAAGGGGACTCTCGACTACATTCATATGGATTTGTGGGGTTCGTCACGTGTTGAGTCTATTGGAGGCCACAAATATTTTGTGTCTATGATTGATGACTACTCAAGGATGACTTGGGTAATTATGATGAAAAACAAAAGTGAAGCATTCAAAAGATTTAAGCAGTGGAAGGCGTTGGTAGAAAATCAAACTGGGAAGAAGATCAAGCGACTGCAAACTGATAATGGCTTGAAGTTCTGTTCGTCTAATTTCAATGAGTTCTGCAAGGATGCAGGGATTGCTCGACACCACACCATTCGACACACACCGCAGGAGAAAATTGATTTTTTGGTCCATTATGTTGTCCATTTTCCAATTTAGGACCAAGATATTGTCCACTATCAAAACACATACACGAAGTTGGCAAAATCATCAAAAAAGGTACAAAATTATCCCGATTGGGTTTTTTTTGCTGACGTGGCGTGATTCAATAATTTCTTATCATTTTTTTTTTTATTTTTAAACATTAATTGAACAAAAAAACCTGAGAAAGAAATCAATTTT